>JAHKKF010515388.1:8344-33975 GCA_019740295.1 Labeo calbasu
TGGACGTATACTATGTGTCAGGAGCATTCACTCAGTATCATTATCTCATTTTTGACCGAGATGGCTTTTAGCTGGTTTTGCATCTGAACTCTTCATATGTTGACAGGCAGGTAGGACAGCCTATCGTAATGTTCGGACCTAACATTTTAATTGGACAAATATTTATTTGTCCTACGCCTTCCACATTAACCCCCCTCATCAGAAGGCTCTGTTTGAATAGGCGTAGCAGGTTGTAGACTCAGAAGTAAACGCCCACCGCTGTGATTGACTAATAGAGAACATTCATTGCTAACAGATGGACGCCCCTCTGATTTAGGTTTAAAACGTGTAAATAACTCAATACATATCAAACGATCTGTAAGAAGAGACAAAGCAATAGTGAACACGTAATGAAAACAGTTACTCACACTTTTGTTTCGTTTGTACAGTCGGATCCAATATAGTCGCCACAGCATCATCTTTTAGTTTCAGTCTTTTTGAAAATCCTGAATCGAATTGTGTCGCTCCGATTACTAACATAACCTTGGCTCTCTGAGATAAGGGAATGAGCGTTGTGTCGCTGACGCTATGGGTAATTGTGAACAAATCCACGGTAAAATGAAGTGAACATAGGAGTTCTTACTGATGCGTTCTGGATCTTCATTAAAAATAAAGTTTACCCACTCCTTCCTAACATTGGGATCAGAAGGAAAGCCATGCAAACTAAGACTGTTTTTTTTCCACGAATTGGCACTGCAGAGCGTCTTGTTGTCTTCAGAGTCATCTTTATCGTTTGGTTTCTGCGTAGACCTGCACGTTCGCCTCTCTGGTAAACATTATGCTCAAATCGGTGTGCGTGGCTAAATAAGCAGCGATGTGGATCTTCTGTGGAAGATCTACCTATTTCATTATAGAGTAGAATATTATTAGCGCCTCAGAAAAATCCCTCATGGATGAAGACATGGCGATATGGCCACATCTCCATGAAAAAAAGCTGTGTGACAATCTATATTCTTCACTTGTAATTCTGAAATTGCCATAAGGGTTGTACTGGCATGTAGGTGTATAACTAATGACAGAATTTTCCTTTCTGATGGAACTATTCCTAGTTGTGAAGTGGTTTTTGATTAAGATTTTTGTGCTGAAATACCTCACGCTGAAATGCAACAACTGTTAAGTGAATTTGCTCCTAGGTTTCATCACATTTGAGACCAAAAAGAAAGTGTCAAACTCTGTTCACTCTAGTTCTGACTACAAGGCACCAAAAATGGCCAAAGGCAACAACGGCTCCATTGTGGGTCATCAAGCTTGTGAAGATCGCCCCATCGGCTCGACCTGTTTGCCAAGAAACTTCAGAGTTGTGCTGTACCGATTGGTTACTGTTTTCCAGTCCTGCTGTGGTGTTGTCAGCGCTCTCTAAATCTACTCATTGCCTTTCATCAGTCAGGCCCAGAGCCACAGAATGCCTGCAGCGCTTTGCCTCGCAGACAGGGTTCAGACTCTCTCTTTTTTTTCTGCTGGATGTGTCACTCACAGGCAGCCGGAATACAGATCCAGCAGCTCAGTGCTGAGGGAGTCTGACTGCAGGATCAATGAGAGGATGAATCTTCTCTGCTGGCTCCAACATATTCAACATATTCTGACTGAGCCTGAATAGGACTCACAGTGAATCTGTAATGCCAGATTTGAACTATAGGGTACAATGGGGCTAAAAGCGTACCACAGTAAATATCACATTTGATTTTATTCACTAGACACTTCACAGAATCTCCAAAACACTTTAAATTAGCTTTTGACGTGCACACACCGTTAGTTTTCAGTTAAACATCACTAATTATTTTGGTCAGTATTCTAAAGTGAAGATCATGATAACTCTCTAATATTGACTGAAGTGACTGCAAGCTTTTGAGGTATATATACATTTTTTGATAGTGATGACTCAAGTGTTACTAGATCCTTCTAAGGGAATTAGTAATTATTTGGATCAGTATTCTAGAGTGAAGATCATGGCAACCCACTAGTAATGACTCATGTGTTACCAAATCTACTGGAGGGAATCCAGAACCTTATAAAAACCTCAAAAGGTTTACATTGACTTCAGCCATTACTAGAGAGTTATCTTCACTTTAGAACACTGTTCCAAAGAATTAGTAATTTCTTTAGAAGGATGTAGTAACACATGAGTCATTACTATCCAATACTTCACAAAACCCTTTCAGCCATTATCATGTTATTCACTTCAAAATACTGATCCAAACAATTAGCAATCTCTTCTGAAGGATTTGGTAATACATGAGTCTTTACTGGTAGGTTACCATGATCTTCACTTTAGAATTAATTGCATATTATACATTATTCATATTAGTTATGAACCTGTATACAGCAGTTATTAGTAGCTCTCTAGAGAAGCAAGTGTTCGTGACAGTACAATTAGAAAAATATGGGACAAGTATGGCACGTATAAAAGGGTTGCTAGAAGAAAGCATCTTCTATTAAAAAAAAAAAAACATGGTAGCACAGTTTAGGTTTGTAAAGTTGCATCTAAACAAACCATGAAACTTCTAGAACAATGTCTTTTGAATAGACGAGAGCAAAGTGGAGATGTCTGGCTATAATGCACAGTGCCACGTTTGATGAAAACCTAAAGCGCATATCAGCACACACACCTTGTTGCAAAACTCACAAATGCTGGGGGAGGGCTGGTGATTTTGGGCTTGTTTTGTAGCCACAGGACCTAGAGACCTCACAGTCATTGAGTTGACCATGAACTCCTCTGTATACCAAAGTATTCTAGAGTCAAATGTGAGGCCATCCATCTGACAGCTAAAGCTTGGCCAAAATTGGGTGATGAAAGAGGACAATGTTCCCTAGCACACCAGCAAAGCTACAACAGAATGGCTGAAAAGAAAATAATCAAGGTGTTGCTGTGGTCCAGTCAAAGTCCAGACCACATCCTGACTGAAATGCCTAGTTCTTTTGTGAAACTCTAGATGGCGCAGGCTGACGGGTCTTAACGTAACTAAAGCTGATTGGTTCATGTCGCGTACACAGCCAATGACTTTGAACCCTTACCTTTAAATGGCTGGTTGGCATTCACTTGAGCCTTTCACAGCAGTGCGCTTTGAGTTCCTCTGAAACCCTCCACCTTCCCCAGCTCCACCTGTATACGGGTTATTTTGTATGCTATTGTTCAGAAGCAGTATGTATAATACTCACAGCACCATATCAACATATGCTTTGGTAGTAGCAAGTTCCTGTACTTGCTTGCAGCAGCAGCAGCAATAATCTACAACTACAGCATTAACCAACAGCAGCAGCAATTCAGCAGCAGCGTAGCAGATCTATTCCGCCAAGACCCAATACATTAACATTGTCACATCCATTACCATGATAAAATCTTCTGAGAGTTGTCATGGAAGAATGCTGTGGCGAGAGCTGTGCATAAACAAATGCCCACAAACCTCAATAAACAGGAGCAATTTTGTAAAGAAGAGTGAGCCAAAATTCCTCCAGAACGATGACAGAGACTGATAAAATCATACAAAAAATGATTACTTTAAAAGTGGATCGACAGGCAACTGAATCGTAGGGTGTCCTAACTTTGTCAAACATGGCTTTTCCACCTTGGCTTTATTTTTGCTAAATAAATAATGACACGGTGTGATATTTCATTTGAGGTTTTATTTTCCAAATTTTAAGACCAGATAATTTTTAATGTCTTGATACAGAAAACCATGGAATTCAATAGGGTGTCCTAACTTTTTCACCTGACTGTACCCTAACCATTAATGCCATGATATTCAAGATTTCCCAAGCCAAGTCAAGTTTACAAAACAAAACAATGCTAAAATAATAAGGATAACATGTGTTATTTTTCAAGCAGCCACTAAGCACTCAATTCCTAATGCTGAAGGATGATAGAGTGCTGCAGCTGTGACATCAAAACCCAGAAGATTAATTTGCCATGGGCTCCTTCAAGATTTTTTCTATGGGCTTTTATAATGGTTTTTTCTCCGTTCTTGAGTGAAATAAGGTCTGCGGTTAACAACTTGATGATACTTGGACTTTTTGTTGTACAATGTAAAACTGCACACACTCACACTCCAAAAGTTACAAACTTTGATTCTTAAAAAAAAACAAAAAAAACATAACTGCTTATAATTTGTGACCCTGGACCACAAAACCAGTCATAAGTAGCACGGATATATTTGTAGCAATAGCCAACAATACAATGTATGGGTCAAAATGATCAATTTTTCTTTTATGCCAAAAGTCTTTAGGATATTAAGTAAAGATCATGTCCCATGAAGATATTTTGTAAATTTCCTACCGTAGATATATTAAAACTTGCTTTTTGATTAGTATATTGATAAGAACTTCATTCGGACGTCTTTAAAGGCGATTTTCTCAATATTTCGACTTTTTGTACCCTCAGATTCCAGATTGCCAAATATTGACCTATCCTAACAAACCATACATCAATGGAAAGCTTATTTATTTTAATAAATGAACACTTATGACTGGTTTTGTGGTCACGTATACGATGTAGAGCAAGTTTTACTCATAAATTCAAAAACCCCATTATAAAAACCGATAGGAAAATCATGAGGGAAACTGTGGCTTCTGGGTTTTGACTTCATGACTGCAACACTCTATAACTACAACTTTGCTAGTTCAAGCCTTGACTATCATCAGTAGTTTGAAAGATATTGTGTGTTGAAGAACTGGAAATAACAGTGCACGTCAGTTACGCCATTACTCATTGGGTCGAAGGGCCTTCCTTTGTGGTTGCTTTATTCATTGAAGGTTAACCCCATATCAGATTCATATGGAGATAAATTTAAGGTTGAATGCGGAGTTTTAAGGCTGCGATGAGCACTGTGTGAAGTAGTGGGATATTTATAATGCATGGGTTTAGGATGGCCTTTCTGTGTGCCAGCCTCTTGCCGTACGCAGTGAATGACAATGGGCCAGGACTGGCAGAACTGGAGCGTGTGTTTAGAGAACAGGTCTGTGGATGCAGCAGTCTTCAAAGGCCTTGAGGCCCAGCTGCCATAATATCTCATTCCTTTTGTCCTCTCTCTCTCGCTGGCTCCCGCTCTATACACAGATGACGGTCTTTCCAAGCACTCTCAAAAGGACACAACAAAAGACTGCATCGTCAGGCTTCGCTCTCCCTGAACATTCAGTACACACACAAATGCACACAGCAGACGCAATTCTATTTTGTTTTTCTCTTTTTTTGATGTGGCCGTATCTATTTTCTCATCACTCTTTTCAAGTCTATTTCGGTCTTGTCTCTGAGTAAGGGGGAGTGTCAAAGGAAAGGTGGGCTGCTCATTGTGAGGGAGACTGAATTGATGTCCAAAGGAGATTGGATTGATGCAGTGTCGATGGAGGACCTGTATAAACCATGCACAATCCACATTTATCTGAGGTTTCTTCTAAGCAGCGCAACATGGTGGGAACTGGGAAGAGATCAAATTCGGTGACAATCTTTCCTTACAAACGTGTTTCTCATACAATATTTCGCTTTAAATTGTCTCACGTCTGAGTTTTACTTCAGATGTACTGATACTCGTCTCACTTCTGCCTGAAAGCCCCTTGAGAGCGTCTGCATTGCTTGTGAAGAGCGTTTCGCCTTCATATACAAACCAGTCAGTGCTTTGGTTTGGCTCGCAGCTGTTCTCTCAGGCTTAGTGTGAAATATGAAAAAGCTGCAGTCCTTAATGTTGCCAAATAGGGTGTGTGTCTGCATGAAATTCCTGTCAAAGAAACGTTGTCCTAACTATATCCTGAACCCCAGCAAATTAAATCTGGGGGAAATAATTGATTGGTAAAAAAAAAAGGCCCAGAGGCCTAAAATCAGACTGGTTGAAAGAAATACAGAGTGCTTGTAAGCCAACTTGGAAGTTTTCATAATCCTCGATAAAAACCAAATATGATTTTTCCACTGGTTTTTAGATTACAGCCACATTTAACCACTTTAGCAACCGCTTTAGGCTACTTTGGAAATACAGGCTACATTTCTGCATAACTCAAAAACTTAATTATACATACAAATCGCTGCAGTTTCCAGTTGAAATGAACACTAGAGGCAGTAAAACTCCAACAACTTTTATTCATTTTCACACAATTTATGATTTACAGGACCAGAGTTTTGATTAATAAAGCCTAACTTTTGCACAACATTATGTTAATGTTCTGTACATTGCAGTTACGAGTTTGGAATCAATATGATTTTTAATGGTTTTTAAAGAATTCTCCTATGCTCATCAAGGCTGCATTTACTTGATGAAAAATACAGAAAAAACAGTAATATTGTGAAATATTATTACAGTTTAAAATAATGGTTTTCTATTTTAATATATTAAAATATAATTAATAATAAATGTGTTAAATATATGTTGTATGTTGTAAAACATCAGAGTTTTCATCAGCCAGTACTTCAGTTTTCAGTGTCCCATGATCCCTCAGAAATCATTCTAATATGCTGATTTATTACTTTTATTATCAATGTTGGAAACAGTTTATATTTTTTTTGGAATCTATGATTCTTTTAAAGTTAAAAAGAACAGCATTTATTCAAAATATAATCTTTTTTATTAAATCCCTGCTATCATTACATTTTATTAATTTAACACGTCCTTGCTGAATAAAAGTATTAAAAGGTTAGTTCACCCAAAAATGAAAATTAGCCCATAATTTACTGCTAGGTGTGTATTACTTCCTTCTTTTAGATGAATTAAATTGGAGTTATATTAAAAATCATCCTGGCATTTCCAAGCTTAATCATTGCGTGGGTGGGTGTTTCTCCTCATCAGTCCAAAACAAGTCCAATAAACTGCATCCATCCATAATAAAAAGTGCCTCAAAATGCAACTACAACATGAACCCTCTAGTTAAATAAAATTCTATTTCAAGTGCACCACACATGAAGTTGTCAACATGATGTAAATGTTAAACAAATCACTTGTTAAATATCTTTGCAAAATAAACTACAACTACATCTTGTACAAACTTGTTTTATACATATTAGTTTTTTTTATTCGACTGCACTGCTTTTCCATTGTTTTTCTATGTAAACATGGATGCGTTTCGACAGTTGCACTCGCGTCTCATGCATGAAATTGCATTCTAAAAACGCGGTGCTCAAGTTAAATAAAAGTTTACTCCCATCTTCTTGCATGTTTTTCCTATTCCACTGCCTGCGTCACATCTTTGTAAACACAAAAGCACATTTCTTGCGATATGAGCGCGCCGACATGCGGTTGGATCGCTCTGTTCTCTTAACTGATATCATTGGCATATTGTCAAAGTGTCTGATTCTAACGACTGGTAATATTTCTATTTAAAATTGTGACTCCCGATTTCTAAAAAATAAAATTACATTTCGAATTAATCAATAAAATCCGTAAAATCACCCAGCCCTATGAGCTTGCCTTCATTCGAGACCTTATTTCAGGCATTTAATCAAAATAAAAAAAACACTCACTTCAGGATGATGGAACCAGAAGTGCTAAAGTGCAGAAGTGTTTCCTGGTTTTGGCCTACAAACAAACATCATCTCTGCAGCTCTATGCTGATTAGTACCGGTTTTGGAAAAGAACTGGGGGACAACCAGCATGTTTACTAGGATCACATTCTGAGGACCTGCATCCTAAACACAACCTATTCTGCTGACTAGCAATGTGGGTCCTTTCAACAGGGTACAAGGAGTGCTCGCAAGGGTCATGGTATTGAATCTCTAAAAGACATTGAAGAGTTTTGTTTGAGACACTCAGGAAGACGTAAACAAGATATCCTTGAACACACTTTATACTCTGTTTTGATCTCAGGGTTATACTCAGATTTTCCAATGGCCTCAATACATCACGTGAAAGAGTGAACTACGGTTGGTCAGTTTCTTTGAGTCTAAGCAGTCAGTATGAGCACTAAACTTATTGTCAAAGTCAAGGGCTTGGAGTGGTTCACAAGGGGACGTTTGCGTCCAGCTTGTTGGAAAGCTTTCACAAAGAACCAGTTGACCAAATCTGAATCTGTGTTAAATCCCTCATTATGTATTTTGCTTGTTTATCCCTCAGAGAGTTCATGAGAGAGGCAAAACATTTGAAGTGCGTTTTTCACTCTGCAGATATCTTTGTTTGATGATCTGAAGATCCCACTTACGCAAAGCTCTGGAGAGTTCTGGTGTCGGAAAACATGCCCAAGGGTTAAACTTTTGTTTTGATATAAAAACGAAATGGGAGCAGCATCAATATTCACTAATATAAATTAGAGCAATCTTCATACGTTGTAGACAAAATGCTTGGAGATTCTAAAACCATAGCATAGAAATGCTAAATATATAATAACCTCCATAACCAGGGTCCATTCTGGGAAAATGTTTTCCTGTTAGCACCAGTGCATCTAGATCTACAGAACAAGGCTCTCCATGCAAGTGTGCATTTAGCTTCACAGAGAGAAGTCTTGTAGAATAAGTCCATTAAAGCAAGCATTTGAGCAGCGGCACTGTGTACGCCAGCCTTTCTCACTCGCTCGCCGCTTTGTTGCATTATTAATCTCCATGGAGATCCAGAGACTTGAAAGTTTCTTTAGTTCTAGTTGCGTTCATTCTAGCAATTTAGCTGTGAAATGTTTGCAAGATGGCTGCTCTCATGGGTGACTGCGTGCACGCACTGAAATTCATACATCCATACCTGTGGCTCCCAGCTCGCCCGGCGGAACACGGCGAACTCTTTCAGAAGGACAAAAATGAATTTACACAAACTGTTGTAATTTAGTCATTTATCCTGCGGGGTTGGTTCCCATTATTCGCTGGCCTTCTTTTCATCCGCCTCCTGTCTCCCCAGACAAGCATTAATTAACTCCAAATGAGATACGATGGACATAAAACAATGTTTGCCTCCTTCTGCTGCTATTTAAATGCAGTATGGAGGAGTAATAAATAAATCACTGGGCTTCTAATCTCTGCGATGCCCACTGAGGAGAGCTACGGTGAGGCTGATGAAGAAACCGTGTTCGTAAATTCTGTCTTAGTCGAAGGACAAGGGTGAATGTTAATTTAAGATGATGAAAAACTAAGTACGTGACTGAGCGCTAGAGCAGTCGACGGCTCGAGAATACAGTACTTCTACTAATGTCCTTACAGCACCTTGTGTTTTAGGCAATGCTGCCAGCCATTTCGAACAACTCATGTTTTAGAAATATACTAACGGTAAAGCAATCTCTTTGAAACGTGTGAATGCGTAATCCAGTTCAGCACGATCTGTCCTTGGTCCTCAAGGGTAAAATTGAAATATTACCTCTAACGCAAACACACGACTGGGTTAAATGGGCAAATATTTCCATTAAAAGCAAATCATTCTTCCTAAAACAGTTCTGAAAAGTGCTTGCGTAAGATCTCGGTCTGGGGAGAGAAATAGGACATGCTCTTCCTCTAAATAAACATTTTCAGAAATTAGTTTTACTTGAAAAGAAAAAAAGTCTTATTTTATATTAGGTGGCCTTAACTACTATGTAATTATGTTTAAATTAATCATTCGGTTCAATGCATTTATTGTGTTCATACAAGTTTTTACATTGTAATTACATCTGTAATTAATTTCTGTAATTACATTTGTGACCTTTGACCACAAAACCAGCCATAAGTGGCACAGGTATATTTGTAGCAATAGACAAAAATTGTGTGGGACAAAATGATCAATTTTTCTTTTATGCCAAAAATCATTAGGATATTACATAAAGATCAAGTTCCATGAAGATATTTTGTAAATTTCCTACCGTAAATATATCAAAACTTAATTTTTGATTAGTATTATGCATTGCTAAGAACGTCATTTGGACAACTTTAAAGGTGATTTCTCTTTTGATTTTTTGCACCCTCAGATTCCTGATATTCAAATTGTTGTATATGAGCCAGATATTGTCCTATTCTAACAAACCATACATCAGTGGAAAGCTTATTTATCACACTATATGTGATAATTACACTGTTGACCCATTCCTTACACCTTAACTCACCCTTAAACCTACCCATACCACCAAACCTGTTCCTAACCTTACCCATATCCCACCCCAATAGCAATATAAACAAAATAAGTACGTTGCACTCATTTTATAATGTAAGTACATAGTAGTTAAGGCCACCTAATATAAATTGGGACCAAAAACAATATGAAATAATATGAAAAATAATATGAGAAAAGAAAAATCCTCAAGTGGAAGTCAGATTTTAAAGGATTAGTTCACTTCCAGAACAAAAATTTACAGATAATTTACTCACCCCCTTGTCATCCAAGATGTTCATGTCTTCTTCAGTCAATAAGAAATTATGTTTCTTGAAGAAAACATTTCAGGAATGTTTTCCATATGGCGGACCTCAATGGTGCCCCCAAGTCTGAACTTCCAAAATGCAGTATAATGCAGCTTCAAATGGCTCTAAACGATCCCAGCTAAGGAAGAAGGGTCTTATCTAGCGAAACGATCAGCCATTTTCGAAACAAATTGACAATTTATATACTTTTTAACCTCAAATGCTCATCTTGTCTTTGCAATGCGTGAGCTTTTTTTTTTTCCCCCGTTCAATACGGTCAATACACTTAGGGGATGTCGAAAAATTCCCATCTCATTTTTTTCTTCAACGTCAAAATCATCCTACATCGCTGTTTTGCCTTTTTTTGTAAGGGGCGTTTGATCTTCTTTGCATGTTCACTTTGTAAACACTGGGTCGGTACTTCTATAGTGATGTAGGATGATTTTAAAGTTGGGGAAGAAAACGAGATGGGAGTTTTTTGACATACCCTAACTGTATTGACTGTACTGAACCATAAAAAAACAGAACTCACACAGACTTAGACAAGATGAGCGTTTGAGGTTAAAAAGTATATAAATTGTCAATTTGTTTCGAAAATGACAGATCATTTCGCTAGATAAGACCCCAGTTCCTCGCCTGGGATCGTTTAGAGCCATTTGAAGCTGCATTTAAACTGCATTTTGGAATTTCAAACTTGGGGCACCATTGAAGTCCACTATATGGAGATAATTCCTGATTTTTTTTTTCCTCAAGAAACTGAATAAATCAAAGAATGAGTAAATTATTTGTACCTTTTTAGTTCTGGAAGTAAACTACTCCTTTAAGTATGTACGCAGTCCAAAATAAACATTTTGTCTGCTTATGGCAAGAATATAAAGAGACTTTGCAGATTTTAAGCTCTATTTTGCATTATTGCACTATTTTATCTTTCATAATTGAATTTTTTAGCTCTAAGTAATATTTCATGTTATCTCATCAGTTCAAACATCCTAGATTAAATTCTGAGAGCAAATCATCCACTAAGGTGAATTTTGTTCAAACAGTCTCTGATCTTTTCACGAAACATCGTGCACGTCTTTGAATCTCTCATGTGAGATACGTGCGATTTAATCCATGCTTAATCATGCAGTGCCTAATAAAGTGGCAAAATCAGAGGCAAATGACTAGTTAGTTTATTTTCATGCCAAAGTCCATTTTTATTCCCAGTTGGGTCTTGGCAAGTGTTCAAAAAGCTTCAAAAAGATGCAAATACACCACAGAATATCTTAAAAGCAGTCCATATGATTCCTGCACTGTATATCAAGTCTTCAGAAGTCATATGATACATTTGTGTGAGGAACATAATGAAATTTAAAGGGATAGTTCACCCAAAATGTAAACATTTGTCCAGGATTTACTCACCCTCAAGCCATCCTAGGTTTGTATGACTTTCATCTTTCAGACGAATACAATCAGAGTTATATTAAAAACTGTCCTGGCTCTTCCAAGCTTTATAATGGCAGTGAATGGCTGTTGAGATTTTGAAGCAAAATAAAGTGCATCTATCCATCATAAGAAGTGCTCACACATTCATGAGACAGTTTGTTCTAATGGATGACGTAAGAAGTAGGTGAATGCGAATGCGGTGGCGAATGCAGAAACGCAGAGGAGAGAGCAGAACAAAACACCTGTCTCAATTAGAAGTAAAACGAGGATTTGTAAAGAAAAATGTCAGGGGATTTTGATATAAGTCAAGCCTTTATTAACCCCTCTGAACCGTGTGGAGTACTTTTGGTGATGGATGCGCTTTGTTGGAAAATCTCAACAGCCATTCACCGCCATTATAAAGCTTGGAAGAGCCAGGACATTTTTTAATATAACTCCGATTGTATTCGTCTGAAAGACGAAAGTCATACACACCTAGGATGGCTTGAAAAAAGTACTCCACACGGCTCAGTGGGGTTAATAAAGGCTTGTTTGTGTAAGAAGAATATCCATATTTAAAACCAAATAAACCATAATCTCTAGCTTTCACTAACTATCATACACGTGTTCACGAAGGAGTGCCGTTCCAGCGGATGGCGTAGGATGTATTCGAACTATGTTTTGTTTACAGCAAAGGAAAACCAGTTTTCTCTTGGCTAATATCGAAATCCCCTGACATTTTCTTTACAAATCCTCATTTTACTTCTAATTTGAGACTGGTGTTTTGTTCTGCTCTCTCCTCTGCGTTTCTGCGTTCGTCACCGCATTCGCATTCACCTACGTCTTACGTCATCCACTAGAACAAACTACCTCATGAATGCGTGTATAAATACCTGGCAGAAGTGAGAAAAACAAGTGTATGCTTTGCTTCGGAAGGACTTTATTAAGCCCACGGAACCAGGTGGAGCACTTTTTATGATGGATGGATGCACTTTATTTTGCTTCAAAATTTCAACCACCATTCACTGCTATTATAAAGCTTAAAAGAGCCAGGATATTTTAGTAAAACTCTGATTGTATTCGTCTGAAAGAAGAAAGTCATATATACCTACAGTAGGATGGCTTGAGGGTGAGTAAATCATGGGGTAATATTTTATTTTTGTGTGCACTGTGCCTTTAAGTTTTTTTGTTTTTCACTTAAAAGGTTCTTTGTCTGTTCTTTTCAGTTGGAGCTTTTCAGTGTACCAAAAATGTTCCGAAATGGTTAACCCTAACTATATTTGGCATGTACTCTACTCATACCTACTCAAAGATGATTCAGAATCAAAACTACACATTTTCATGCAAACACCCCACTGTAAACTTATGCCCAAAACACCTGTGGTTTTCACCCACTGCACTATTACAGGAAGAGCCACATCATTAAAAATGGATGAGGTGCGCAAGCTTGGCTTTTAAAGCAGCCTCTGGGGGGCAGAACAACAACTTCCTCTGTAGAAGAAAGGCTGTGAAATAAGTCCGAAAAAAAGGGGTGTGCTAACAAGACTGCAAAAAGATGCTGTGC
Organism: Labeo calbasu; assembly: GCA_019740295.1. Classification (NCBI taxonomy): domain Eukaryota; kingdom Metazoa; phylum Chordata; class Actinopteri; order Cypriniformes; family Cyprinidae; genus Labeo; species Labeo calbasu. The sequence goes on from JAHKKF010515388.1 coordinate 21,607, forward strand.
TTGCATTAAATACAAATTCAGTATTGTTCTTTAATGGGATAGTTTATATGTATATTCTGTCATCTTAAAGTCATTCCAAACCTGTATGACTTTTTGAACATTGGTCCATTATTACCAAACATTGTTTTTCTAGAACAACTGCTGAATCATCATAAGATTAAATGTTGCATCAATCTTTTAAAAATATGATTGTGATACATAAGCATGAGTAATGGTGAATATAAAATAAATAATTCCTTCACAATCCATAACTATGTCTAATTTCCCCTGTGATGCTAAGAGTTTTGCGTCAGGAAACAAACCCACCGTAGCTCGAGGGCAGGCTGTGTTTATTGAAGGGCTGATGTAACGGATGGGTGCTAATGAAGACACTGGCTTTGAGGACCGATTTCAAGGCCAGATGAAAGCTGATGGGATTCCTCCTTTCCAGCAAACGGATGAATTGTTTCTGGGTTTGATGTGAGACACACTTGAGTTCATCTTTCTTCATTCGGGACTACACGCCACACAGATGTCAAACCCTGGCACTTCAACTAGATTGAATTTGCACTTGAAAGGTAAGGTAAGGTAATAGGTAATTTCTTTATTTAAAATGATGCTTAAAACTACGTATGACATTTCATACAGCAACATGAACCCAGGACAGGTTGAATACACAATAAATAACTAGAATATTTAGTTTGCCTTTATGCATTAACAGCTATTCTATTGAAAATCTATTATTTTGTTTTGCAGTGTCATTTCCTGTTGATTTATTTCACATTTTTCTTGGTTTCTGATCGTTGTCACCTTTAGTTAATCTATCTTGTATCCATCTTACGGAAGAGCAAGTGTGGCCATTTGTAACTTAAGTGTCATTCGTTTCCAGTTATTTTTAGCTGTACAAAATGTTATGCTGCTTGATATTGGTAATAGTTATCCGTGATCACAGATCATCCCGATTTAAAATCCTAATTATCAAATATGTTTAATATGCTCGCCTTGATGGCCTTGATTTGTGTGCGAGCAGATCGGGAGGTGCAAGATTTCATCTGTAAACGCCTCACATTACCAGATAATCCATGCCAAACCTCAGAATCAATGAGGTCCTCGACAAGATTTTGTCTCTGATTCTTTTGAGAGCAAAATTGAGGACAAATCGGCCTAAAACTCTTGTGAGCCTGGCTTAACAGTGGTCTTGAATTTCCTCCAATCTGTGTGACTGTGGATTCGTGCAGTCCAAACTCTTAAGAAATGGTTTTGTAACCTTATCCTGCTGGATGAGGAAAACAACTCTTTTTCTGAGGTCCTCAGAGATTTCCTTTGTTCGTGCCATGATTTACTTCTACAAACATGATCAGACTTTGATAGATCTCTGTTCTTTAAATAAAATGGGGCATGTACTGACACCTGACAGTCATCTTAGTGATTGAAAACACCTCTGAACAGATAGACTCTAATTTCACCTTCAAATTAACTGCTAATCTTAGAGATTCACAGATTTTGCTAATCACAAGCTACGTTTCCATTACCCTTCAAACTGCACAAATTGAAAAAACGGCAAATGGAAACGTGTACATTTTGCAAAAACTCCCATATATTGCCAAAACTTTTTTACCCTCACATGAGGTGGTTTTTCAGGCAGTTCAATTTGTTTTTCGCATTTACAAGTTACATGGCTTATGTAAAAAGTCATATGATCACTCTTCAATGTACTGTAACGTTCAAGAAACGCTTCATATGTAGCTGCTCTTAAGTATAAGGGGCTTTCCCTGCCAATAATGCTTAGACTACTTACACTGCATACCCAATTTCTTCCTTCCAGTCAACTTTGCATTTAATATGCTTTGATACAGCACTCTGTAAACAGCCACCTCTTTCAGTAATGACCTTCTGAGACTTAACCTCTTTGTGGAGGGTGTCAATGATTGTCTTCTGGACCATTGCCAAATCAGCAGTCTTCCCCATTATTGTGGTTTCAAAGAACAAGAGAGAAGAACTCAAATGTAAATATTATAATATTTTGAGATACTGGATTTTTGACTTTCATGAGCTGTAGGCTCTAATCATCAAAATGAAAAACAAAAAACTTTTGAAATGTTTCACTTTACATGTTCTGAATCTATAATATATGAAAGTTTCAGTTTTTGAATAAGTTACAAAAAAAACTTTTTCATGATATTTTAATTTTTTGACATGCACCTGTATACTGATCAACATAAAAACTGATTCAATTTACAACATCTTTAAACGGAATAAAAGCAAAGCTTATACACATTTATTATTCATCATTTTGTAGATGTAGAATTAAAAAAACAATTTTACACCATAGAGGTACACCATCTTGCTCTGAACAAAGTGATTTGAACATACCTGACATTGTAATTATGACCTCCCAATACGAACTTCCCAGGAGGACTTGAACACACCAATAGCCCTTGTTTCATTAGTTCATTGTCTGGTCTTGTGCAGTTCATGTGTGTCTACATTGGATGCTCTTAAGTCTTCCCTGTGGTTTGGTTTTCATTATTTCCTGAATTCTTAATAAAGTGCTTGCAATTACATCCACAACTCACTTCTACTCCTTGCCTCCAGCAAAACATTACAGCAGCATGAGCCACCAATATTTTTGGTCATTCTTCCTAAAAGTTAGAGACTGTAAATTGTATACATTAAAAATGCATTTAGTCAACTTCAAAGCTAACTGACATAAATTAAGTCCACAAAACTCTACAGACAGTTTTGATTTCATAGGCTCTTTAAGGACACATAACAAACGTGTGACTATTCCTCCCAAGAAGGAAACTCATCAGCGTGATCCAGTCTGCTTTGCTTTATACATATCCTCATAATTGCTCATTATATGCTACATAATCGCCCTGGAAAGTGGTTCTCTGTTGTCTTTTAATTGCAGTGATGAGTTGGGCTTCCAGAAAGCTCTTCTCCAGGGATACACCCCCTTCTTCTCCACCAGCCTCCCTGTCATTTCACTCTCTCTGCATGATACTGGAACATAAAGATATTGCACAGCTATAGTTTACCCGTGTGGAGGGTTCAGCCGTAAGTCAGTGTAAATTACAAAAGTTCTGGCGCAACAAATAGAGGGCTGTGCAACACCGTGGTGTGATATCATCTACACAGGAGTCTACACTAGCTTATGAGTCCACTGGGCCAGAAACTAATGCTGTGGCTTTAGAAACAGAGATTTAATATCTGAAAGCAGTGCCATGAAACTTCATCTTAGATCCACTGTACACAAGTAAAAAAGAACTCTGGTCTGATTAAATGGTGTCATTATTTTCAAGTGCCTCTGTAAGTAGTATACATACAGGAATAGTTTCTAAAAAATGAAATAATCTACTTGGTCTCATGCTGTTATAAACCCATATTATTTTTTTTTTTCCATAGTGCATCCAGGAACGAGTCAATAGGACTGTTTTTTACATCCATATAAAAGCTTTGTTTGGGAAACTTAAAATTTATATTGGTATTCACAGAAAATAAAAGCAAAAAGCTATGACTGGGGCACTACCTTTTCGAAAGGTATAATTATGTACCATTAAGGTACTAATATGTGCACTTCAGGTAAGAATATGTAACTTTAAGGTACTTCTATGCACCCGTTTGGGGTAAATATGGTACAAAGGTGTACATTTTGAAAGGGTTGACAGCTTTTGTACATTTTTGACCGAGAGTGTATCAAATTACAAAGCTGGCATAGATTTTTCTCTATTTTTTTGGCAAACAGAAAAATAATAATATGGCACACAATTATATAGTACTGAATGTGCACTTGTAGGTTACTTCACACGTTAGACAGGACATTGGATGCCCATTTTCCACAAGTTGGTTTGATTCTTTAGGGTCTTTGTGAAATGTCTGCAATGTACACTGCTTAAAATTCCTCAGTGGTCATGTAAAACAACTCCCTTTTCACCCTGTTTCACCCAGCTCTCTTCACAGTGTATTGTTTTGGTGCATGCCTCTTTAAAAGATAATGAGCTCTGCTCACTTCACCCCTTTCTTTCTTTTCTTTTTTTTTTACATACAGTGGCGTGTACTAAAAAATGGCGGACATGTACAACTGGCTGAGGGCAGGAATATGCTAATACGGGACAGTCCATCAGCCTTCGTGGGCGGGGCTTGAGCAATATGACGTCATATTGCTTTGAAAATCAAAATGGCTTGATAATTGACCATATGCATGGTTACTTCATTGTTTTAGACAAGCCAGCTCAGTCATTTCCGGTCAACTGTACTGTACAGTAATAGGAGTGTCCTTTCGTTTTCTCTACATAATCCATTCACCATTCGAAGAAAAGTTTTGTTTGTCTAAGAGGATCAAGCGTCCATGTATACCGTTTCAAAAATGACAAACGTGTGTGTAAAAAATTAAGTAAATCTGCTAAATATAGTAAATTAATAGTCATTGCTATGATTGACCGTAATAACTGAACGAAACATCTGACAAGCCGATGTCAAAAATAGAGCTTAGTCCTAAATGATTCAGACTAAATTCAGAGTAACAAAATTACAGCAGTAACAAGTTTGAGCTGGTTGAATATAGGCTATTTAATAGCTTCTACATTTTAGGATAAAACTTAAAAGATGTAGTTATTAAATTAAATTTAAAATATTTTAAATTCATATTTGAATGCATTATTTAATTCTTATACCATTAATATTTTACTTGTTTAATTTGTAGTATTATCAGTGAAATACTTCACCCTTATAGGCTGTTTGTGTCTGAGCTTATTTATGTATTTATTTTAATGACTTTCTGCACTTGCTATACAACATACTTAAGTGTAGTAAAAGTACAAAAATTTGTTATACTAGTAATTTTATAATTAATCGAAAAGCAAGACTTGAAAAAAATAGGGAGTTGCAGCCAATGAGTGATCCTCTACTGCTATCTTCTGGTTATAAGGGTAATTTCATATCATTTTCATCTTAAAAAAGTTGTTGTTTTCCATTAAAATACATTTTTTTCCAAGTTGTCTTTATGAATGATAAGTGAATCTTTAAAGTGAATTTTACAGCACAGCTGCAGAGTAGAAAAATAATAAAGGCTTTAAAATATTACAAGATTTTAAAAATGTGTTCATGAATATGAAGGCAAGTTATTGATTATCAAGAATACTATTTGGATGCCGTTGAAGAGAAGCTTCGCTAACTAGCTAACGTTAGCCTAAACAGTTATGATAGTGTTTAGCTGTCAGCATTTAAATGTTCAACTACGTGTCTAGGTACTCTCCTGGGATTACCAGTCTTGCTATTTAAATTATATGTTGTTAAATAATATAAAACTGAATGTTCATGCCACTATCATTATTTACGATGTTGCAATTATTATTTTTTTCAGTTTCTGATAAGAACGAGGCAGGAAAGGAGTCTCAAGAGTCTCCACCTATATGTAGCACATGAGCTTCACCGGAAGTTTACGAGCTGGATGTTCTAAAGAACGCTCTGTGCATATGGTCAATTGAGACTGTTTAGGTTTTTTTGGGGATTAAAAAAAGGACTGAATGGATTTTTATCGAGTGAATGGCACTGTAAGTTTAATGCTCCATGAAGTTTTACAATAAAGTTCCATCTGCACTACAACTAAACCTACCCGATTGTATGAACAAATGAATGTGGCGTAAAAACGCAATTGCAAACACACCATGCAAACACTTTCAGCTATTTCATTGTGAATCATGTTTTTCACAGGATTCGTACCCAAGGATTTCACATCCTAAGTACAATTTCGTGCCGGCTGAGCAATGAGCAAGCTTGTTATGTCTGGAAAGTGAATGGAGCTGTAATCGTAACTTGGTACAAAAATGATTACAAGTGGTCGCTGTTTTAACGCCTCTAGTGGATATTTCTGTTGGAAACTGCAGTGATACGTACTTAATAAACTTTTGTTTATCTTTATAGAAGTACTAACACTTAAGTGTCAACTAACATACTACATTTAAATTTGTAATGTGTTTAAGTTTTATATATTTTAAATGTACTAAACTGCAACATCTTTACAAATATATTAAAATATATGACATATTTCAATACAAATGACAGTAAAGTATATTTTAGTTTACTATAAAGACTTGTCAGTACACTCTCAGTACACTTTAAACTAGGGCTGTCAAACGATTAATTGCGATTAATCGCATACAAAATAAAAGTTTGAGTTTGCCTAATATAAGTGTGTGTACTGTGTGTAATTGTTATGTATATATAAATACAAACACATTCATGTATATATTTAAGAAATATTTACAAGTATATTTATGTATTATTTTTATATAAATCAAAATATTTTGTACATATTTCTCTTAAATATGTACATTAATTTGTGTGTTTTTATATATACATAAAAATTACACACAGTACACACACATATATTAGGCAAACTCATCTAATCGCAATTAATCATTTGACAGCCCTACTTTAAACATATTTCAAAGACAACAGAAGTAATGATGAAATTATATATAAAGATATAATTAAGTCCTACTTAAGTGAGTCAAAAAGGCCAGCTAACAGTATTTAATATTAATTACAACAATAATGAACATTCACATTATAATTGCATTATACATTTTCATTTATTTGCAGTTAACTTAGTATCCAAAAACATTACACTAATATTTGAAAAAGTTTCTCTTTTCAAGTATATTATTTTTGTAAAAAGTACTCCTTTTAAAAGTATTCTAAAGTGTCTTTCTTTTTTTCACAAGGGTCATTTCATGTGGACCACCTGTGTGGTGTATTTCTGTCCTTGACAGCTAGACAGGCCCTGGGCTTTCTACAGTCTCATTATATGGAAAGGTTTAATTGTGTGAAATAGTTTGTGAATATTTCTTCTTTTGTGTTTAACGAAGAAACCAAGTCAAGTGGGAGAACTTTCTTATTTGAGTCACCTATTGCCAGTTCTTATCCAATAGATGTTTATTGATTGTATATTTCTCTAACCCTAGTATATTGGTTTAAAAAAACTTCTCAGAAAAAATATATTGCCTTCACACATGGTAGCCTTGCAGTGATGCAAAAGGTGTTGAAGATTGATATCCTTGGAGGTGAGAAATAAGCACCACTTCAGATTGGATCATCACCTTGATCACAAGTGTAAAGTGAGCGGGGTTGGAAATCAACAGGCTGGACTGAGGTTTTCGCCCCAGAAATATGAACTGCGTCAGTGTCTCTGCGCAGATCGATCACGGACTTGTTGAGCACCAGAGGAGGGAAAGAAAGAAACCAATCCAGAGGCTCTACTTCAAGCCAAGAACAAACTGGTCATGTATTTTGATCAGAAAAAAAAAGAATCTGATCTTTATATTCAGACGTAGTACTACGAGGATCAACATTTCATGAGGATGACATCAGTGGTGGTATTTCAGGGTACTTGACTGGGGTCTTCTGCAGTTCTGAGCGTTTCATCTATAAACCCCTATGTCATTAAAGCACGTCGGGCAGGGTTGATGAGCCGGTGCGGGGGTGCTCTAAAGGGACACTTCAAAAAGTCGACTCGGATGAATGATTTATGCTAAAGGTACCATGGAAACTGGCGTAGCGTGCCTTAATGAGCCAACCCCACTGTTTGTTTTGCCAGAATGGATGAGGCGCGGCACGCTCCATGCGGCGTTGAAATATAGATCGTGCAGCAGCCTCACCCAAATCTGCTGGAGCTTTCACCCCTCCTTCAGAGATGAGAAATCAAAATGTTTTCTCTGCACTCCAGCGCTGACACAAATACGAGATCAAGCCAGAGAGGAGAAATGATCAAACTAAGTCGCATAATTGCTGGAGAGGGGTATACAAACATAGCAAAAAGTATCCAACTCTTAATTACACAGGGCATCAGTCCGCCATTAGCTTTTTTTTCTCAACACAAGTTTCATCAGTCGGTTTATAAACACTGGGCATGTATTAAAATTCATTTGACAGTTAACGTAATGATAGCTTCTGCTGGGAAATCTCCACTGGCCATACATTATTGATGTGTGAAGATTATGTTGGCTACTTTGGGCGTATATAGTTTGTGGCATTTGCTAGGCATGCGGCACTATTACTGCTCATAGTGGTGATAACAACAAAATATTGATAACAGTTTCATTTAGGGACCAATTCTCACTATTAACTAGTTGTTCATTAGCATGGATATTACTAGCATGTTGGCTGTTTATTAGTACTTTATAAAGCACATAGAAATGCCTTATTCTGCATGACCATATTCTAGATACCCCATCCGATACCTAAACGTAAAAACGTACATTTTAATAATGTTATTTATGTACATTATATCGCTTTTTTGTTTAAATTTAGGATTTATGCATTTGATTTGCATCTAAAAATTTCAGACAACTGAATTACATAATTTTACAATAAATTAATAAATTTAATCTGCCATCTTAATCTTTGTCAGTAATACATACATGAAACAAGTAAGAAACGAGTACTAAAAATCAAAGTTTATTCTAAACTATTTGCTTTTAGACTATTAAATCATAAAATCATTTTTTAAAATTCCTCAAAATCATCCTAGATTCCTCAGATTTATAATTAGAATAAATCTGTTTATTGTGAAAATAACTACATTTCCCTTTCAGTCAGTCACGTTCAACGTTACGTCGAGTGATGTCAGTGAGATCCCCATGATGTTAGTCGACGTAAAGTTTCCATTCCCTCGTTCAGGGAATGAGGGTTACATACGTAACCGAAACGTTATTGAGTTAAAGGCACAATATGTACGCTTTTGCTGATAGAGGGTTCATAATCAAAACAAAGAAGGAAGGAACGGAGACGTTACATTGGCTGGCGTCAGTGAGACCCCTGATGTCAGTCAACGTAACGTTGAACGTGATTGACTGAAAGGGAATGTCTCGATTACATATGTAACTCTTGTTCCTTTTCAGTCAGTCATGTTCGACGTTACGTCGACTGATATCAGGGGTCTCACTGACGTCAGTCAACCTAACATCTCTGTTCCCTCCTTCAGGAAACGTGGTTACATATGTAACCGAGACATTATTGAGTTAAAGGCACAGTATCTACATTTTCGCCACTAGAAGGCGCAAATGAGGACGCTGTAGCAGAGCTTTTATTATGCCACAGTTGAGCGCTTCCGCTCCTTCTGATCATGCTAATGTAGGAAAGAGCAACTCTGTTTTAGCAAACTAGATACACTTGAGTGTGTTGAAAGTTCTTTTATAATGCTACTCTGTGGGTTCATCACCTGTGTAATAAAATGCATAACATATTAAAGTGTCTTTGGGATTTCCTATCATGAATCCTGTCTGTGGTCTTTCGTCTGTTACACATCACCCTGGACTACATTTCCCATGTTTCATTGCACTGATTGCACTCTCACCTGCAGCCAATCAGACACTGTATACATATAAGGCTTTTTTGTGTTTATCACTGCGTTAGCTATAGCAACATTACGGAGCCTCTCTGAGTTTTTCCGTAGTCTTGTTTATTGCCCGTTTCATCCGCGACTTGATCCTTGCCTGGTTTATCTCGTCTTGTCTGCCTGCAGCCCGTTCTGAAATCATTGCTTGTCTTGGACTATGCCTTTGTTGTGCTGTTTTGCACTTTGTCTGGACTTTTGCCTGTTTGTTGGACTATCTGTTTGCCTCGTCCCCTGGATTACATTCGCCATCGATTGACCCTCGCCTGTTTACTCTTGTGTCTTGCCCACAATATAACTGTTTGCCATTGTCTGAACCTTGCCTGTATCATGACCACGTCTTTAAATAAAAGCTTTGCATCTGAATCCGCCAACCTCTCGCCTCAGTCAGTGACATTTCCATGTTTTCTACAAAATAAAACCGGAAAAATCGAGGGTGTATGACGTCACTGGTAGGTGATGCAATGACATGGTCCGTTACGCTAGTTACAACTGCTTATTAAGACATATTCAGTTTATTAGTACTTTTACAGAAATGTTACCTGTTTTATTTATGTATGACCAGTGTTGGGGAATACCTAGTTACGTGCAACGGAGTTACATAATTTACTTACAAAATAAATGTAACTGTAATCTGTTACAGTTACTGAGAAAAATGTGTCATTAAATTACAGTTACTTATGAAAATGTTAATGATTACAAAGGGTGTTACATCTAAATACTTCTTGTATTAATATTTACTATTTCTTGTTATGATTAGAAATCTGTATTTAACCTCAGAACGATCTCAAGGTAAATAGAGATGCTAAAGTCTGATTTTGTGGTAGCTGTGCTTTAAAATTAAATGATTATAATCTAAATTCAAGAGACGAAGGATTTTGAAAGTTGGGTTTGATTACTTCTACTGTCCTCATTTGTAAATCACTTTGGATAAAAGCATCTGCTAAATGACTAAATGTAAATATAAACTTAGAAAAGTAATCAAAAAGCAATCAAATGTAATCAGTTACATTAATAAAGTAACTGAAATAGTTATGCTACTTATTGCATCTATAAATAGGATAACTTGTAATCTGCAACCTATTACAGTTTACCAAAGTAAACTTCTCACTACTGTATGACTGACAAATACACATTGCGTTAGTTTATTTGCTTATGTTAAATATTAAATTAAGGCTTAAATTTGTCATGCTGTACCGTATGACATTAATTTGCAGAACAAAACTGGTTCTGTCCAATGAAAAATCTACAGGATCCAACACAACACTGGAGCTCTTTGACTTCCATTGTATGAACAATAAATACTTCAAGATCTTCGGTCACACTTTATTTTAAGGTCCAATTCTTGCTATTAAAAAACATTAATAATGACTTTTGCCTCAATAAACTTCTGTTGCTTAATAGTTAGTAAGGTAGTTGTTAAGTTTATAGAATATGGTCATGCAAAATATACTGTAAGTACTAATAAACAGCCAATATGCATGTTAAGAAGCAACTAGTTAACAGTGAGAATTGGTCCCTATACTAAAGTGTTACCAGATCTTCTTCAAAATATCTTATTTTGTGTTTCAAAAAAGGTTATGAATGACACCAGGATGAGTAAATGATGGTATAATTTTCATTTTTGTGAAGAACTATCCTTTTAAGGACAACAGAATGGTCAAAAAATCCCAAATTTACATTGAAGGAGCTATGGAGACATCAATATCTCATACCCAGGCTTTGAGTACTGAACAGGATGACGTTTTGGCTGATATTTTTAGATCTTTGAATTGAAACTGCGTTTTAAGATAGTGTTTCTGTCACACTAGATTCTTCATGAGACACTGGCGTAATAAATTCGTAATTGTATTGTTCGCACACCATAACCTCAAGGGTCCTCGCTCAATCCACTTGTATTTAGCATAACCTGATGCTAAGTGCCTCTCGTGTCTATGTTTTTTCTCTTGCGTTTCTGGTGTCTATAATTTCCACTCCGTTTATGACACGAGCGCTTGAGTGAGACAATAATATTATTATTACATTTTCGAAGAGGCGCAGAGTCAAGTGTATTTTCAGAGTATGCGATGCCAACTTTTTTCCTCTGCTAGACGAAAGCGAGGAGTTACTGAAAGATTCATAGCAGCCTCGTTCAACAGGCGTTTCCATGGCAACCCAACATTTTCGAGCGGGGAATGAAGGCCGTAATACATCGCTAGACTAGCTCTCATGCGCTTTGATCTCTTTCTGTCTCTCTCGCTCTCTCTTTATCCCTCATCTCCAGCCCTGTCATACACAAAGCTGTTTTCTCACGAGCGCGTCGTTGCCTGTGTCCACAGCTTAGAAAACTTTTGAAACTTCCACAAGTTAGTGCGCATTGTGTAAACAACGTTTTAACGGTGCAGCAGACGAATATAACAGACTGAGGTCAATACCGTGCGGTTACACAACAATTCCTTACAAGTTCTGAGGAAATCTTCAGTTTACACCATGTTGAAAACAATTCATCCATAATTCATTGTGTGTTTTTCTGCTGTCAAATGCAATAAATCAATATCTCTCTCAGCCGGCAGTGTGCATATTAGAAATGCTTCATATGTTTGTGAAATGAAATGGTTGAATTATTACACATAGCCTCGGGTTTAAAAAATGAGAGCAGTGGATCTGTTTCACGCACTCTTCATTGTGGGTTTGACTCTAGTAAACAAATCATTCACAAAGATAAGGTGAGCTGTTTAATCCTCTATTTCATCTTTCTCCATCTCTCCCTCACCTGTACTTGTGTCTCATGCAATCATTCGCTCTCTCTCTCTCCCTCTGGTCTAGTGCTCGCTGGATTAAGGGATTATGGTGAGCAAAGCACATACTTTGCTGGGACGCGTGGGTGGATGACACGGCCGGTCAGGTGACTCTACAGCTGCATCCAAACAGATGTAAGACCAGATTTGATTCACAGGCTTCCTAGGTAGTGTTCACTACTCCCTGAACACTCGGCAAAGGATACCTGGAGATGT
>JAHKKF010515390.1:0-12463 GCA_019740295.1 Labeo calbasu
AAATAGACATGTAAATATTTTTAATATATAAGCCCACCAAAGATGCATTTACTTGATTAATAAAATAGTAATATTGTGAAATATTTTTTACAAATATTTATTTTTGCTGCTCACCAGGTCTGCATTTATTTGATCCAAAATACAGCAAAAGCAGCAATATTTGGAAATATTTTTACTATTTAAAATAACAGTTTTGTATGTGAATATATTATAAAAATGTAATTTATTCCTGTGATCAAAGCCGAGCTTACAGCATCATTACTCCAGTCTTCAGTGTCACATGATCCTTCAGAAATCATTCTATATGCTGATTGGCTGCTCAAGAAACATTTAATGCATCCTTGCTGAATAAAAGTAATTATTAATTAAAAAAAGTAATTACATTTTTGTTTTTTTAAATTGCATTGCATAATAACAATCAAGCACATTCTCCTCCTCCACAAAAGGGACAAAAGAACTGTTTCCATACCAAATCAAACTCAAACATACTCAGGTCTGTATCAGAGCATCCTAAATCTGCTCTGTACTGCGAGAAGGATCTGTGTTATGGCCTTCCAAAGCGGTGACGTTAAACCATTATTACTGGCGAGGGCGGGCTTGACATCTAGTCGCATCAGGCCACTTAAACTCAGGACCTGATCTATTCAGTTGCAGACCCAAATGTCTCTTTGTTCAATTTTCCTCTGCATTACTTTATTATGGGGGCTTTTCATTCTGCGCTTAGTGAAATTGCGTCTGCAGCAACAGTGTTATTCCAATCCAATTCCAAATGACTATAATACAGAGAAACCTGCCATCCTGTCCGCTGATAGAAAGTATACTTAGGCTGTCTTTTTTGTTTTGGGGTAATTGAGTTACAAAGCTCTTCAATTTGAAATAACCAGGCCTGTCCCTCGGTGGGACGGTGCAGTAAGCCGTACCCCTACAAAGTCAGATTTCCATCCCTGGCAGTCGCAGAGGGAGCAGTAAATCTAATAGACTGCAGGAGTAAAGGAGATGACATTAAAAAATAAGAAAAAGCACAACTTCGGAAAATTTGACTTATGAATAGAGGAAATTCCATATCAACACGAGGTTAGGATTGAACCGCAAAGTAGGACAGGAAGCAGAGGGAGATGAGGAGCTACCTGCTTTGTGGCGGCCAACATTGTCCAAAAACAGTCCTTAATTAGAAAATGAGTAAAGAAAATAAACGTTTGCCTGATGTGGATCTTAAAACAGCAAAGTACAAATCAGGCCAGATTCAGACCAAAACAAAGGAGAGCAAAACAGCAGAGAAAAATGGTTTAGGATGGCTGTAGAATATAAATGGATTTTTTTTTTTACTATACAAGTTATATTTCTAATAAATAAATTATAGAATTAGAATAAAATATAGCCCAAACTGTTTGTGTTTGTGTGTTTTAATGTAAAACTAAAAAAATAACATAAATACTAATATATTTTGCAATTAAGATTTTTCAGCTTTTTTTTTTTTTCCATTTTCATCAATTAAGGATATATTAAGATATAAAGTATGGAATTAAAATATATTAATAATTCTAATATATAATAAATATATTCCATTAATTATATATTTTATACAATTCTCTATTTTTGAAAGAAAAAAAGTTACTTATAAATATTGTTGTAAACTCAATTTAATGTATTCTGATTTTAAATAATTTATTTTCAGTAATGCCAAAGTAAATAGTAAATTCCTTAAAAAATTAAAAAATAAAGTAAAAAAATAAGGTAAAAAAAAAAAATAAATAAATAAAACAAACAAATTGAAACTATTTCAATTTGAAAATCCAATCAGTAATAGTCAATGTTACAGTCACATCTGAGAGAAAAAATGAATAAATAAATACATTATTCACAATATCAATCTCAAATATCAGTATCAAAAAAAATTACTAGTTCCAAGTCAATATGAAACACTCTTTTGCATCTTTATAATTTGGAGCATATAATATTGAACTAAAAAAAAAGAAAAAAAAAGAAAAAGAAAAAGATTTCATTTTATTTATTCGGAATTGATACTAGGATGAAAGCAGGTGGTTGTTTGGGATGAAAAAGCAAGAGGGCCTGTGCAGACCAGAAAACATGCATCAGGTTTTGATATCATGTTTGACTTTAAATGGACCATAAAACATCAGCATACAAATTTCGGTGCAGGCACGTTCGAGAGAAACCTCTCCTAAGACACTGGATAGTGCTGAGAAAGCCTGAAGCTCGAATCTGGAGCGCAGTACCTCTTTGAAAGCGCCAGTCAATCTGAAAACATGAAACAGCAGCTCTTCAGAAGTCTCAGCACATCTGAAAGCCCAGAGATGTCAAGAAAAGCACTCGTGCTGCTGCTGCTGCTGCATGGCAGACACGCGTCTTGATGTCTCATCTTTGACGTCTCTATTTGAAGTGGCTTCCATCCAGATGAGAAGAAGCACATGATAGTGACAAAGCATCTCAGCACTGACACTACAATGGCTCAAAAACACAGAGCACACATGCATAACGATAACCATAAACATGCAGGGATAATGTACAGTCATTCATCAAAACAAACCCTGATGTGAAGAACAAGAGTCTTGTATGACCCTGAAGTGATTATTTGTCATAATGACCGGATGATTGTACATTTTTATGCTTATTAAATGGCAACTTTATAAACAAATAAATGCATGGACATGAAATATTGATCTGAGATTGAATTGAAACACCGGCAACAGTCAATTACGCAGTTAACTGGTCACATCAGAATCAAGAGAGCCATGTAATATTCATAAATTGAATTGTTCCAGCTCTAAAATGTGATCAGATGAGCTACGTTACGTTCAAACATTCAGTGTCATGCTAACAATCATCCAACAATTAAGTTAAAGGAATAGTTTTATTTGCTTGAAATCTACTCACCCTCAGGCCATCCGAGATGAGTTTGTTTCTTCATCTTAGCAGATTTAGAGAAATTTCTTCACTTGCTCACCAATGGATCCTCTGCAGTGAATGGGTGCCGTCGGAATGAGAGTCCAAACAGCTGATAAAAACATCATAATAATCCACAAGTAATCCACACCACTCCAGTCCACCAATTAACATCTTGTGAAGAAAAAAGCTGCGTGTTTGTAAGAAACAAATGTATTATTGAGATGTTTTAACTTTAACTTTATCCATATTACTTTCTCCAACGAAAAAGTCATCTTGTCTAAATCAGAACTATGCTCAGATCAAGCACAGTTTACAAGCCAAAACAGTTTTAAACAAATATGTTTGTGGATTTTGATGTGACATTAATTGACGGTCTGGAGTGGTGTGGATTACTTGTGGATTATTGTGATGTTTTTACCCGCTGTTTGGACTCTCATTCTGACAGCACCCATTCACTGCAGAGAATCCTTTAGTGAGCAAGTGATGCCAAATTTCTCCAAATCTGTTCTGTTGAAGAAACAAACTCATCTACTTCTTGGATGCCCTAAGGGCGAGTACATTTTCAGCAAATGTTTAACTATTCCTTTAACGAATTCACATTGCTGTTGCTGCTGTTTAATAAAAGCAATACGCCACAGGAGGCGACGCATTACAACGGTTTTACTGCCTAGCTCGCCCTGAGCCGTGGTAAAACTGCTGTAACGCTTCACCTCCTGCAGCTTATTGTTTAATAAATATCAGTGTCTTGTGTATAAGAGCTCAAGCGCAGCTCTGTTTACGCTTTTAATCAGACACTATCTGAAGTCATTCGGTTCCGCACGGTCACATCGAACAGCAAAGCCAATATACCAGCTGCCAAGCTCAGTGTGAAAAATTGCAAACAAGAGCAGCCGTATAAGTCATAAAACACTGAATAGTCAATGTCCATAGCCAAGTGCAGCAGAGAGTGGGGCAAGATGTGCTATGGTTTACTTCAGCTGTCCTCTAGCAAAGGACAAATGAGAGAAATGTAATTGTTTTACAATGTTTTCTATAATTAACATTGGAAAGAAGCATCTAAATAGAGTTAGACAACATCTAGCATTGGGTAAAGGCTTCATTTAATAATTTGTCCAAATATTTAGAAAACAAATGTATATAATTTAGAGGTTTAAATTACATGTTATAATACATTCACATAAAAACAGCCATTTTGAATAGCAATAATATTGCATAATTTTCGGTATATATATTTATTTATATATATTTATTTATTTATTTATTTATTTATTTATTTTTTCAAAATGCGGGGATGCAGCTTTGGTGAGCATAAGAGACTTGTATTTAAAAAAATATATACATTTTTAAAAAAAAGCATAAAATCTTAAAGATTCTCTCCCCTGTATGTGACCTTGGACCACAAAACCAGTCTTATGTAGCACGGGTATATTTGTAGCAATAGCCAACAATACATTGTATGGGTCAAAATTATCAAATTTTCTTTTATGCCAAAAATCATTACGATATTAAGTAAAGATCATGTTCCATTAAGATATTTTGTACATTTCCTACCGTAAATATATCAAAACTTATTTTGTGATTAGTAATATGCATTGCTAAGAACTTCATTTGGACAACTTTAAAGGCGATTTTCTCAGTATTTAGATTTTGTTGCACCCTCAGATTCCAGATTTTCAAATAGTTGCATCTCAGCCAAATATTGTCCTGTTCTAACAAACCAGACATCAGTGGAAAGCTTATTTATTCAGCTTTCAAAAAACGGACTAGTTTTGTGGTCTAGGGTCATATATATCAAGCTATATTTCAGAAACAACTAGATGAGAGGACGAAACATTCAGATGTTGACAGAATGTGAAATTTTATTTCAAAGGACAGGGGCTATGAACAAAAAAGTATCACAGTATGAGTACTAATAATGTACATCACAATATAGTTATTTTTCCTAGAAAACGAACCCCCAAAAAGTTTTATACATTACACAATGTCTATTTTTGGAGAATCCAGGAACACTGAAGAGGTTCTGCGGTTATTGCACAGTTTTAATCACTCCCACAAATTCTTCAATTATTTGTTCTTCATAGCTAAGAAAAAAAATAATGAATTTTATGCTTTTAAGGGCTCTCCAAAACTTTATATTAATGTATATACTGTCCATTCCTATCTTGAAGCTGAAAATTAATGAACGAGTGTATCTGACCATGATGAAAGAGCCAGAGGAGCGAAAGTGCAAATTAAATGTGAAACGACAGTGATATTCCTATTTAAACAGAGCAGATCACGTTCAGTCTGCTTGGCAGGAATAATTCAGACATAAATGGCCTATCATTTACGACTTACGCAATACAGACACTTTAAACTACAGAGTCGACGCAGGACAGGAGATAACACCGTACAATGGTGCATTACATCTACATTTCATGGTGGGCCGAGGCGCGACGCAATAAACTCAACAGATCAAACTAGATTTATGAGAGCGTTCGGCAACAACTTGTTCTCTTTTTCTCCCGTACAGATGAACTTCCTGCTTTAACTGTATCTGTGCTTCTCTTTTAGCCTGCGGCATGTTAACTCACGGCTGACATCTATGCTCTAGAGATGACGACAGAGACGAGGAAATTCTTTCACTGACCGCAAACTGGAGCGTCCCTAAACCACCGCTTCATTCCTCTCTTGTTCGTCACGGAGGCTCGATCGTGACGAGATGAGGAATTAATGAAATCTGGTTAGGTGGGGTTTATGGCCAGATCACTCGTGAGATGGGGAAGAGGGGAAAAGCTGTCATGATCTTAAATCAAAGAACTATTTAGTTGCACAAAGCTGCATAAAACCTGCCCAGGTTGCCTCATTTCACCTCTCACTGAAAATGAGCAACTTTAGTTCTCTAGTTTGGGAACAGAGCAAGTGTAATAAATCAGAAAAGAAGAAGAGATACGTCTCATATTCGCCCATATGCGAGTGGACGGGGTGAATCCAACCTCACCAGCGTCTTAAGCTGTATTACAGTTCAATGAACGACAGTCCGAGAGCCTTAAACCCGCACACCCAGTGCACAAACACACGTTATTCAATAACCTGAAATCCCTCTTGTTTCTCACAGCTCTGATGAAGCTTAAGTGCTTTCGACAAACAGACGGAGGGATGATATAGCCATAAACCCACAGAAACACCTCTGTGTGCCACATATGACGCATTAACCTTTTGTTGTTGCTGCTCTCATGTGTTTGCACAAGACACATACCATCATTTGCTCGTACGATCAGGAACAAATGTCAGGTTGTCTCTTTTGTAAAAGTTCACAAAAGATCTCACGGTCTAAAATGCCAACTAACTTTGTAAAGCTCTGATAACCGGAGTATTAAGGTCAAGAGGTTCAGCTATATTGTGAATACAGTAAAGTGTCCATACAGAATAAACATGTGTTTTATTAAATTATCATTTAAAATCAGCTTATCTTTAACTACAGATTGTCATATGAACGACTCGGTAATGATAGTGATTTAAGTTTCACAAACCTCAAATATACAAAACATGCTTTCATTTCAGACTGATATCATTGAAAGTAATGATAACCTGCAGTTCACAAAGTGAGTCAGATATTGATTCAGTCATTCAACTGATCATTTGCCCGCTTGTGTGTCTTTTTAAGTGATTTATTCAAAGAATCGGTTCATAAGAGTCATTTGTTTGTAAAACAGACTAAACTGGTTAAGCTCTATGGCTCTGATTAACTGAAAAGAACTTGCTCATAAGAGTCATTTGTTCATGAATTGGACTAAATTAGTTCCGCTGTACGGTTTTTGATTCACTGCTCATAAAAGTCATTAGTTTTTCAGCTGGATTAAAATCCTTAAGATGTGTGGTTCTGAATCACTGAAAAGAAGTTCATAGGAACCATTTATTTAAATAATCAAACTAAATTGGTTGCACTGTGTTGTTTTGTGTTATTTTGATTCACTGAAAAGAATCATAAGAGTCATTTGTATCAGACTACATTAGTTGCACTGTGTGGTTCTGATTCACTAAAAGGAACCAGCTCATAAGAGTCATTTGTTTGTGAATCAGACTAAACTAGTTAAGCTAGTTCAGGCTAAACTGGCTGAGCTGTGTGGTTTTGATTAACTAAAAATAAGCTCATAGGCATCATTTGTTCATGAATCAGACTAAACTGGTTAAGCTTTATGGTTTTGATTCACTGGAAAGAACTGGCTCATAAAAGTCAACTGTTTGTGGTTCTGATTCACTAAAGAGCAGCAGCTCATATGAATCATTTATTAATTAATCAAATAAAATTGGTTAAACTGTATGGTTTTGATTCACTGAAAATAAACAGCACATAAGAGTCATTTGTTCATGAACCAGACTAAAGTAGTTAACCTAGTTGAGACTAAACTGGCTGAGCTGTCTGGTTTTGATTAATTAAAAAAAGCTCATAGGAATCATTTCTTCATGAACTAAACTGAACTAAATTGGTTAAGACTTATGGTTTTGATTCACTGTGAAGAAACAGGTCATGAATCATATGCATCAGCCTAAACTGGTGGCAACCACATTTTTTCATTAATCTGACCCAATTAATTACTGATACCCAGATCATAAGAGTCATTTGTTCATAAATCAGACTAAACAAGCTAAGCTCTGGATAAACTGGTCCGCCTGAATAGTTTTGATTTACTGAAAAGCGCTAGCTCATAGAAATCATTTGCTCATGAATCAGACTAAACCAGTTAAGCTGTATGATTCTGATTAACTGGAATGAACTGGCTCATAAAAGTCAATTGTTTGTTAGTTAGACTGAAGTACTGGAGTCGTGTGGTTCTGATTTACCAAAGAGCAACAGCTCACAGGAATCTTTTGTTTATGAATCAAACTAAGTCGGTTAAGATGTATGGCTTTGTTTCTTTGAAAAGAATCAGCTCATAAGAGTCATTTGTATCAGACTAAACCGTCTGCACTGTGTGGTTCTGAGTCAATGAAAAGAACTGACTCATAAGAGTCATTTGTTCATGAATCAGACAAAATCGATTACTGCATGCTTGTGATTCCCTGAAAAGAACAAGCTCATAGTAATCATTTGTTCACGAATCAGACTAAACTGGTTAAGCTGTATGGCTCTGATTAACTAAAAAGAACCAGCTCATATGAGTCATTTGTTCAATTTTTTGTCATTTGGACTAAAATACTTGTGCTGTGTAGTTCTGATCCACTAAAGAGCAGCAGCGAGTCAGGAGTGATTCTGATTCAAAGGAACCAACTCACAGGAGTCATATGCTCACAAAATCAGTTCAACAGAATAACCTGACAACTTAAATAACTCATGAAGTGTCATCCTTCCACTAGATGATTACTAACTATAATAGTTTTGAATACTACGAATGTTCTGAACAGGTGTTTTGACAAATCATCACCCAGAACCAGAACTACGCATTATACAATTCGGAGACAACTGAGAAGTGAATTCACATTGCTTCTCCTTTTATAGCTGGGCGGCACACACCAATAAAACCTCATTCAAACCTTCCAGCGGAGAGCAGGATTCAAAAGCCACCCTCAAACGACATGTTCAAGTTATAGCTGATATTGTCTGTCCTCCTTTTTATTTTATTGAGGGTTGTAATTACAGTCTCCGGGAAAGTTGCGGCAAGCCTGTGGCACACTGGGGCTCTGTTAGCCTCGCTCGAGAGGTGCCGCCCATGGGAAGGAGGGGGAAACGGGGACAGGAACTGGATTGTGGGTGTTTAGAAACAAGTTGCTGGGAGAACTGAAATGATTAAAGCGAAACAAAGAGGGAAATGGAGTTAAAAAAGACACCCAATTACATATAATCTGTTTAAGTGCGTCTCTGTCCTAAACAACTCCCAACCTCCCACAATCAGAAAGCGCTGTTTTGGAAAGCTCAGCGCTAAGTTTATAGAATGAAAGTGTAAACCATGGGAGGACCACCACAAATGGAAGCTGTGTTTATATAAAGCTGCAAGCTGGACAAAGCTGGAAGATTATAGCTGTCACTTACCGTCACACATACTGGAGTGTGAAGGGCTGAGGAAAACATGTCAAATGCAGCCTCACTCTCAGCTATATGTGCCCTGCGACAACCTGAATCCTTCAATAAAAACAGTTCCTCGTCTGGTGTGGACAGATGAGAAATTCGTCTGACACCAGACGTGACACGACTACAAGATGAGACAAAATCAAATCACTAACGTCCAAGCGTGTGGAAATGAACTGCAGTGTTTTTACCGTTTACTAAAACTACCAAAATGTATCAAGATATTCTATAAACTTTAATGTTTAATTTAACTGAACTATTGTTTAAAAGTTACTAAATGGTTGGCTTAAAATGAGCCCAAAATAGGCAAATAATTACTAGAGGTATTAGCAGTAATTAAAAGGTGAACATTTATTAATAAGCAATTTTAAAAAAAAGTTTATTATTTAATTATTATTTATTCAACTTATTAATACATGTTCATTTATTTAATACATTAATAAAAGTTAATTTTCAATCTGTTTTAGGTTCATTTTAAACAAGAAACAGTCATTTTTAAGCAATAGTTAAAACAAAACAACCCATTCGCTGGATTTGTCCATATTTCACCCATTTTTTAGATTGCACATTATATATAATTAAAAAAAACATTAACTGAAATAAGTTTCAGCTGAAGTATAGCTAAAAACGAAAAATAAAGCTAAAAAGAGATATTAAAAAGCTAACAAAAAGGACAAAAGCACACAATTACTAACTTGAATATAATACATACATGAATGAATAAACTTAGAAGGCTGTCTTACATAACAAACTAAACAATTTCAACATTATTCAAAAGAAATACTTGTTCTTATTTAACGTCACTTATTTTCAAGATCTGAGGTAAATTATCCATTGTCGTTTTTATTATTTTACATTTACATTGTCATTTTTTCAGATGCTTTTATCCAAAGCGACTTACAAATGAGGACAATGGAAGCAATCAAAATTAACAAAAGAGCAATGATATGTTAGTGCTATGACAAGTCTCAGTTAGCCTAACGCAGTACACGTAGCACATTATGGCTATTAAATCCACACACATATTCTAACTAAAAACACACCATTTTAACCTAAAATTACACCATTTACTCAAAACATAGTCGGTGACTAAAATAACTTTTATCATAGAACAATCAGTTCATTTGTTCTTGCTCCCTGAAATGTCAGATACATCCTGGCAATTCACCATAGCTATTTAAACCATGCAAAATGGACCAAATTAACCATTTTTGTATAGTACAAAACGTAATTACTACCTGTGATGTCAACTGCAACGTTTCAAAAACAGAAACTAGATGCGTACTCATTTTGTAGCATGTATTACATGTAATTTCTGTGCCACAAAATTAATGACTGTTTTCAAACAGGTTTCCCAAATGTGCCACTGGTTGACAAACAGATAGCCCTGCCCCCAAACTCCCGTCATTGGTTGACTCGGTGTTCCGGTGTCAAGTTGATTAAACACAAAAAAAAGTATTTTAATATAAAACCACTAGACTTAAGCCATTAAAGTAGAAACACTCATGCTGAAGCTTCACACTACAACTGCTGCATATTACTGGCTAGCTGTATAATGAAATGGAAACAGAGGCTTGATTGAAACCATGAACATGTGCTGAGCTGATTCCTCTCACCGAACCCACTTGTCATGAGATGAAGAGAACGGCCTGTTTCACACATCCTGCATCTGCAGCCTGTAACGCTGACAGCGCTTCTGCTTCATAACAGGCGGTGTACAGAAAACCAACTCATTTCTGAGCTACCAAATTGAGTATTTTTATTAATAAAGCCATAAATTATACAATAGTGGATGTGAGCTACTTAGACCAGTAGAAACTTGTTCATTTTGAAGCTTAGTTTGCATACAGAGGATCACATTTATATCTAAATGATCATTTACAGAGATTAGAAACCTTAAATTCACTGCTTTCATTGCTGAAACTTGAGAGAAAAAAAAAACTTGCAAAAAAACCCTGCATTTATAAATGCATCTACAGTGCATTTTGTCTGCATTTTGCAACAAGCAGCAGAAACAATGTGTTTATTGTGAACGGGACAACATGTTAATATATGCAAAATCAATATTGAAGTACGTTTTACAAGGAAAACTATTTCAGTCTACACACAAGATGACTGTTTGGGCTGGGAACATCTTAATGAAAAGCCACTGTAATCCGAGAAAAACAGCTGCAGAACAACTCAGCAGATGTGCAGGTGTCGCTGACGTTGCTGCAGGGAAAGTTTGATCTCCGTCTGCAGCCTGATGACGAGTCGGTTCTCGATTCACTAACGCAAAAGGGTCCGGGATTATGGAAACTCTTATACAAGCGGCACAGAAAACCAAAACCATGATTCATCATTTTAGCATCTGGGTCCATTAGTGTGAACCCAATGTGATGAGAGAGAAACACAAGGCGCTGTACAGGAACACAATGTAGTCCAACTGAATGAATGTGTCAGTTCTGATGAATCAAACTCAGTTCGATTCAGTCAAAGAACTCTCAGTTCTATTTCAGTACTGTTTTCAATATTGATAATGATCAGAAATGTTTCTGAGTAGCAAATAAGCATATTAGAATGATTTCTGAAGGATCATGTGACACTGAAGACTGGAGTAATGATGCTGAGAATTCAGCTTTACATCACAGGAATAAATTACATTTTACAATATATTAATTTAGAACACAGTTATTTTACAAATTGTAAAAATATTTCATAATATTACTGTTTTGATAATCAAATTCCAATAAATTAGTCTTAAAAAGTAGTGGAAAAGTTAAGGAAGAAGAACTGTGCGATTAAAATCAGATTCATAAACACTACTACATGTTACATTTTCATCTCTATACAAGATGGTTCGAAAAAAAGATATGCATGTGTGAAAAAACAATGCAAAGCAAGGAGGAGTTACTGGGAAAGGCTGCAGATGGTGGCAGTTGTTAAAAATGATGACGGTAATAGTGAAAGATGAGGACATGGAGGTCTGAGTGCCAGCAATGGATTTACATGACTGTCCCTCTCACACAAACACATTCTGTCACCAACTCCCCTCCAAAAAAACACATATGCAAAACTACCGTGCATGAACAACATCAGAACCTGACAAACTGGCAAGGCTGCCTGCACTGCTATTCAGAAGCAATTCAAGTTATTTTAGGTCTATATATTTTAGTTAAGCTGTGACGAAAGAAAGACTGGGATCAGCGAAATCACACAATAACAGTAATTTTCATCTATTCTTTCCCTTCCCTTACAGGGCACAACATGCAGTCCCAAATGAAGAGACATCAGTTCAGAATCATATTACATCAACAAAATCATTTGGGATAAATACGATTTTTAATATTTTAAAGTAGTCTCTTCCGCTCGTCAAGCCTGCATCTATTTGATCAAAAATACAGAAAAAAACAGTAATATTATTACAATTTAAAACTAGGGATGCACCGATACCACTTTTTTCAGTACTCGCCCGATACCGATACTTTTATTTTTGGTACTTGCCGATTCTGAGTACCGATACCGATATTT
>JAHKKF010515396.1:0-26010 GCA_019740295.1 Labeo calbasu
TATGACTGTTTAGAATGGAAGTTCCATGAGGCGTTCCCTTACCACATTTATCATGGCTCAGTCATGTCTTTGCACTCCTTTATAACTAATGCCATCTTTAGAATGGTGTGCACAATGATTTTGATTTTATAATTTTTGTAACTAAATGTTACCAATGCTTTGGCAATGTAAAGCCTTTTTACCATGTCAATAAAGCCACCTGAGACACTTACAGAACTTTCAATTAATTCTCCAAGTTGGTGTTCATGAATAAACATAAATTCGTATATTTTTGCTTGGGTCATTAAAATAAACTTTTGAGGTTGAATGAAATGACATTACCTGCTGACCAGGATCAGACATATGCTGACATAGCTCACTTGTCTAAAAACAGATAATTAAAACGTGAACCACCAACCCCACTGAAATGTCAGGTCATAGTATGTAATAAACAGGTATGTTTAATTCATAGAAAATGTAACATTTTTAGATTGATTTATGACTTTTTTTACGTTTTTGAAACCCGTTTCGGTGTCTACATATCAAAGAGATTGTAAGGCAAACTACTAAGGCAAATAAATAAATAGAGATATGCTGACTTGATGTATCTATAGGGCATTTGTTTATCAATTCGGTAACTATATAAATCTATCCCAGTCAGTATCAGCTCCACAGCACCATCTAACGACAAACTACAATATGGCATGCCCACGTCAGAGCTCTAGAAACCATGCAGATTCGAATATTGACGAAAGCTGTAAAATAAAGGAGCAACAACAAATCAATTGTAATAGAGATCTCTTTATTATAGTGCATTTATCAGATGTTACAAGATGGGTTTTAAAAAAAAAAGCTAAAAACAAAAACCATTTCAGTAAAAGAAAACAAACATGTGCACACGTTCCTTGCTTCTATTATTTTACAGAATTTTTGAAATTAAAGCTTCACATCTGAACATAGGATAGCTAAATGAAATCTGCAAGCTAAATACATTTTCATACTCATACACTTTAATTACTTGTCATAGATGATGCTTATTCAAATAAATCTTTTATCTACTACAGTAGATCTGTATCATAATAACTAAAAAGGCCAAAAAACATTAGAGTTATGAAACATGAATTTCGGTGACAGACGAAGGGGGAAGAAAACAAATCGATAAAATGCATTCATGTCGCTATCAAGTTTCACACACGGCGAAACGTCACCTATTCCCTTGTGAGAGGTCAGTACAGGGTCAGGACCACTGGGATCTTTACAGCTGAATGTTTAATGCTGTATTCAACACTTGCAGTTGCCTTTGGAATATGAAGGAAAACAACGTGTTTGTCAGTTTTGGATTATTAGATGCGTGTACACGTCCTCAAAGCGAACATCTCTCTGCTGGTGCTTGATTCTATCAGTGACGTGTTTCGAAATGGACTGGTGCATCAGGTAGAGCAGCCATCGACAGATGAAAAGAAACAAGGAAGGAGGAAAGAAACCGGAAATATGGAGGAGGGTACGACTAGCTGGCTAGAGGAGTTTGCATTTTGACCTGCAGCTGTTCTGCAATACAAGAGAACCAGCTGAGGAACCACTGGACGCCTGGATCTTCATCTATCATGCATCTCAATTTTAAGTACAATTGGGAGAATACATGCATCTCAAAAAGCCCTTAGTGGCCTCACCTGAACGCTCATGAGATTCGGACTGTACATGTGATGCAGGACAACTTGAAAGAGACCAAAATAATGAAAAAAATTAATCATCACAACAATAAAAAGAGCTAAAAGAAGAATCACTGGAGTGGGAGCAGCTCGCAAAAGGCCTCGCTGCTCCAGCAGAAGGCGCTCACTCCCTCCATACTCCCACAAACGCTCATCACTTCTGCAGTCGCCGCTTACATGGCAATCAAAACACATGTAAGGCTGTTAGTTAGTGCCTGGGATCTGATTGGATGATCAGCAAGATCCAAAAAAAAAAAAAAAAAAGCAGACACAGGGTCAAACGATTTCTTCCCCACAGGCAATAGTTTAAGACGTTTTACAAACCGACTTTGTGTAAACGAAAGGTTTCACAGGCTTGTGCTTGAGGACAGCAGTAGGGAAAGCAAGCTGGTGGTGTTCACATGGAAAGCGTCATGTGACGTACCTGAAAGCATTAGCATGATTTTCAAATAACGCGAAGAAGAATGGATGGAAAAGAAATGTCACTTTATTGTCTGATTTTTTTTTTCCTTCTTTTTTCCCAACCTGATGCAGGTTACAATGAGTTTTATCAAATGTGGGGGTCAAAGGATGGCAACTCACACCTTGTAACATTTTAGACATGCGTGATTGCTTCGAACATTGGGAGAGGGAAAAAAAATCAGGCCTATAGTCTGGTTTCAGTGTATTAGGTAACAGAAATATTTAACATCCTGGGTCATTCTTTGCGTGCAGAAAACCACGGGGAGAGGAGGGAGAAGAGAGAGAAAGAGAGAACCGTGCTGTACACTGAGTGTCTATTTTGAAAGGCACAGCAAGGCTACTCCCACCCTCAGTTCACACACATACGAACACACACGTACACACACACTTGCATGTGTATTACAGACAGCACTGGGCAGAGTCTCTGACGTATACAAGACTGGACAAGAGAAAGAAATGGATAAACTGGGCAACCGGGCAAGACTGAAACCAGTGCTGTCACCCTTCACACACATTCATACACACACAGCGCTGACAGAAGAGGAGAAAGGGTGGAATGGATCATTTAGCGTTTTTGAGCTGGTTGGAGAGCCAGTCGAGCCCTTCGTACAGACCGTCCCCGCTGGTGGCGCAGGTGGCCTGGATGTACCAGTTACGATGACGCAGGGAATGAAGGCCCAGCTTATCTGTGATCTCGGCTGCGTTCATCGCGTTGGGCAAGTCCTGCGGCGGAACAGATGGGAAGAGCAATGGCGTCAAATACTGAGCTTTTTAAAAGTATCATTTTTGATTTGCGTAATACTGATTCATAAAAACCCAAGATCATTCTGATCATTTTTACTGGCTGTGTGAAAATGTGCTGCCCATTCTGCAGATGTTACTGTGTTCTGCTGAACTAACTTTAATGACTCTCATGAGCCAGTTCTCAAAAGTTATTTAATAACTTTTGAACGGCTAATCTCAATGCTAAAGCTGAGATTCTCAGTATCACTTTTGTCTCATTTGGATATTCAGAGGCTCTGTAGTGAGCGTGATTACCTCATCACATTTTGATCCGCATTGATTGGTCAGAAAAAACCAATGCATTTCATTCCTATGAACCAAACAGCAATGACTGCTGATTAGTCCCACCCCCGTGCCCAGATTGGTTCAAACTGTCATCTTCTCAACCGGTGAAAAGATTGTGGACTTCTGAACCACCAACTAGCATGTTTCTTTGAAAATTTGAACGAAAGCAAAGTGAAAGTAAAATGCGTCATGCGTGCATGAAAACAAACACAAAATAACATATTTGCATGACAGCTCTCTCTGAAAAAGCACAGAAAAACACACGACAGAGCACTTTGATGTAAAACAAACCAAAAACAAGGACGAAACAGCGGTACATATTGGATAAAGCACTGGAATTTATTGTTTCACATGGCCATGCGCACTGTAAAATCGATTCCGACGTGAAATACAGCCAGCAGATCCATCCATTTGGCTGTTATATTATGTAAAGTATTCTTATATAGTTTATAAAGATAAAAAAAATTCTGTTGCACTCTGTATATTTCTCTCATTTTGTGTGTAGTTTGTGATTTGCACTGTTTGTATATTTGTTGCACAGTTGTTTTCACTACTTGCTGCACTGTTTGCATTTGTTTTTCATACTCTGATTGAAAATGTATTTCTCTAGAAAAAAAACAATTTTTTAAGAGCGCCTATAACAATATTGTAATAAATGGCTATAACTTGCTTGAGGAATGTTATATGTAGACAATTTTATTTGGAAGTGTAAAGCACCCAAATACAACTTTTAAACTTCAGGAGTTTCAGTTTGAGTACACAGTAAAGAAAACATCCAACTGTTGCTTGCGTTTTTCTTAAAATATTTGGAAATTGATTAATTCGTAGAGAAGACAAAAAGAAAATTGGGATTTTAAATGAGCTAGACTGAAACCTCAAGTTCTCCTGTTTATAATGATATATGGCACTTGATGCGGACTGCTAGAATAGGTTTAAAAAAAAAAGAAAAGTGCAAGCGTGTCAGCTGCCCTGAAAAGGTTCTAGGTCTTTAAGGGTTAATTAATCAACAGCATAACTAAAAAACGGCCAGTGCAGTAGTTCTAAAGCACTTCTTGTGCTCACCAAGGCTACTTTTATTTCATCAACAAGGAAAGTTTTAAGTGAAGTGAAGTTTTTATATGAAATTAAGTTACAATTACATCATGATATTTCTACTCTAATTTATTTTTTGAAATATAAAAATTTAATTGGTGACTGTCATAAAACTCGTAAAATGTATTCAAACATAAATGAAACACTGAAAAATAGTATAAATAATAAGAAATATGTTATATGGTGCATATATTTAGCAGAATGCTCCTCTCTAGAGTTCATTTTTCTAGCTGACTAACGAGTTTATGGTCACCGAATAAATTTTTTCAGAGGTAAATGTGACGATAAATAAAATGGACCAAATTTGAAATCTAAGACTTTCAAAAGTAACAAAGCACAAAGCTTTTGGCGATTTATTGGATGGGAGGTCCGCTACAATGTTCCGTTCATTAACTGAAAACAGACTAGACTAATCGATTCTTCGAATTTAATAATCAATATTGTTTCGTAAAAATTAAAAATCGATCTTTTTTTACCCAGACCAACCAATGAAACAGTTATACCTGACATCAGCCACAGCAGAAGTCAGATAAGGAACCAAATTATTATATTGGGGTTGCTGATGCTACTTGCGTTTAGAGAACTTTGTTTTTCCCTCTTTTACCTGTTTGTTGGCAAAGACGAGCAGCACAGCATCTCTCAACTCGTCCTCCGCCAGCATCCTCGTCAGCTCCTCCCTCGCCTCATTCACTCGCTCCCTATCGTTACTGTCCACAACAAAAATCAGGCCTGTGGAAGAAACAGTGAGAGACTGAGTTTCTGCTCAAGAGTTGCTCAGTACCTGGTTCTGTGTGTGTTTGTGTAGTCACTCACCTTGTGTGTTCTGGAAATAGTGCCTCCAAAGCGGCCTGATCTTATCCTGACCACCCACATCCCACACAGTGAAGCTGATGTTCTTATACTCTACCGTCTCAACATTAAAACCTGCATAGAGAAAAGGGGGCTAAGTTAAACACTGGCTCAAAGAAAAAAGGGACAGATAGAATGCCGGGGCCCCGCTCTAATAACACTACAGCCTGAGGGCAAAGAATTTTACCATATATACACACAGACAGCAGAAAAAGAGATGGGATAGAGGGATAAGATAGGACACAAAGAGATGGAATGAGAGGGGGAGGGAAGACAGATAAAAGTAATATAAAAAGTTAGGGTGCGGTAAACTACTTTCTTTCCCCTTCAAATCAAAGTCTTCAAGGATTGGTTTCAGAGCTGGTTAGTTTGATTCATGGCTTACAATTTTTTATTGATGATTTTTGTAAATGCACATGGAGAAAATGAATATTTCCAGAATCAAGCCTCTGAAAAAAAGGCACTTTAGCTGTACAAATACATTGTGCAAAGCTTATTAGACTGAAATACGGTTGACTGAGAAAGAAAGCATAGTAAAAGTGAAAATCACAAACCGATAGTAGGGATGGTGGTAACTATTTCTCCCAGTTTCAGTTTGTACAGAATGGTGGTTTTTCCAGCAGCATCCAAGCCCACCATCAGAATTCTCATCTCTTTCTTCCCAAAGAGATTCTTAAAGAGGCCTGCAAACATATTCCCCATGGTGGCGGATCTGCAGAGAAGAACAGAGAAGGTAAATGGAGTTACAAAGCAGATAAACGCATCATTCAAGTCACCATCCAGTTGAAGTTACTGATTAAATTAAACAGCAACTTCTTTTCTACTGACAAACAAGACTTTGACTGCCTAAAGATGGTGTAACAATAGTATAGATCGGGGGTGGAAACTGAAAAATAGAAGTTTAAAACCTCCAATGGGTGACGCTTGCTCAAAGCACTCAAATCCAAATCAGTCTGCCACATAGTTGGAAATTAACAAGGCAAAAATGCCACCAAAGTGAACAAAAATGGCCGTTTAAGCTCCTGTTTTTTTACATGTAGAATTTTAAACAATCTATTGTTATTGACAAGAGTTTAAAATACTGGTTAAAGTAATTGGGTAAATTTAAGCATTTGACAGTAAAGACAACATATGGCTTTTATAATATTAAGGTGATTATAAAAATTGCCCTCACAAAAGCTAAATAAATGCCCCTTGATTAATTGAAAAGTTTCTCACCCTGCTCTGCAATAAGTTTCAAGTATAGATATCTGCTAAATAAATGCACAGTATAAATTCAAAAGTAATTAAAAAGCCAACACAGGAACTGATTAAGCATTGTGCCATGATGCTTGTTATGGTTCAACCACATCTGACTCTGGGGAAACAAGTGTAGGTCAAGGCTGATTCACCATCTGAAGAAAAAAAGAGGAGGGAGGAGAGTCAAAGAAACAAAAGGCCCGATGACGAGGTGAATGCAAGATGCCACCGGTGGAAAGAAGAGTACAGGAGGTAACCAGAAACCTGACAAACCTGTAAGAGGAGACACCTGCCCACTGAATTAATCAGAAACACAGAGAGAGAGAGAGGGCTGTAGAGCCTGGTGCCTACCGACTGAGTTACACTCTAATACCAACTGTAACTCAAGCGATAAACTACAGTTTTAGACAATGAGGCCACCATATCCCTATTCAGACTGTCAGTCCACCTCTCCTTTCTTGTGCCATCTTTGAAGAACTATAAACCGCCAACCATAATTATTCCAACATTTGTTGGTTTTTAAGCAATAGATAGGTTACCATGTTCTTTAAAACCTGCAATGTTTGAAAAACGTACATACAAAAGAGCTGACACAATCATTCATCAGGTAAACCATGTGTCTAAGTCAAAAAAGACTCATTTTGGGCAAAAAGGCAGCAAACTTGAAGAGAGAGATCTTCTCTTATGCATCTGCCACTGTTTCAGTCATGATTCAACAATAATGACATGAAGCACAGTGACATTTTGAAGTGTGACTAGTGTATCCTGTATTGTGAAGCAGCGATACCCTGTCCTATACAAAATACACTGTGCAAAATCATGTGCTTAATCTGTACTTGAAGGAATGTACTTTGTCTACCAAGTGTAATTGTGGCACAAAAGTTAAGAATGGTGTGAGGACACACCCATCGAGATTGTGAGAGCAGTGTCCTTTGGATAAAAAGAAGAGAGGTGGGGCTTCAGAATGCAGTGACACCAGAGTTGAAACAAAGTCCCAGCAGAACAAAACTACTACATAAGCCTCAAACTATTTGAAAAACACCCTCTTTATTTAAACGATGTGCTCTACAAGGGGGCCACATCACTGAAAGAAGACCCTGCGAATACAAGGAAGTGCAACAAAATGACTCATTCTGTAACTTGCACATATTTTCACAGGTTGACTCACTGATCAGTCAGATGGGTTGCATTATTGTCGATTTGTGTTTCAGAAAGAAAGAAAAAGTAAGACCATACAGAGAAGAATGGAACAATGGAGAAGAGAGAACAAAGATGCAAATTCATTTTTTTAAATCAGCCATAGGGTATGTCAGCAACAAATTAAACCACATCAATTATTTACAAAAAACAAAGTTGTTAAATTATTGAGTAGAAAAGGTGAAACGAGAAGCTCTTGCTAATGAAGTCATAACTGCACACTAATCTGTCCTGTGTAAATAAAGCTAGAACCTCACACATTACATTGAAGATTACCTCAATCATCAGTCTACAGGCTTAAATAAAAAATGTGATGCCTGTAACACGTTTCAGTGACCATGTCTTAACATGGGGGAAAAAAATTGGTTGTGTTAAGTGAAATTTTGCCGTTTCTCCACTGTGATTCACTTTGTCCCTCTGCGCAGCAACACATTTAAAAATCATGCATCAGATGTGTTAAGTATTGCTGATTTTTTTTTCCACTGGTTTACAACAGCCTGAACTAGTCATGCTGAAACTGAGGGCATTTAAGGTTAAACCCAAGCTTAAATAACAGCCCCATTCTTACTCTAAAGTCTTTATATTTAAAAAACAGAGTAACATTCATAAGCACTACCATTCCATTCAAAAGTTTAGGGTCGATTTAAAAGATTTTATTAATTATTAAGAAATCTCTAATGTTCAGCAAGGCTACATTTATTTAATAAAAAAGTAATATTGTTAAATATTACAATAAAGTTTATTTCAATGTATTTTAAAATGTCATTTATTCCTGTTATGCAAACATTACATCCTGATGTAACATTATGTTGTTCCTACATAACTCCAGCAGCTGTCTGCTAACATTTACAATAACTGACTTTCACTAAACACACATTACATACAGAAAATGTTTATTTTCCAGGCAAGCTGTTTTAGCAAACAGCATTCCTGACATTTGGAAATGAACCACCGGTGTTTAAATTGAAACTCCTAACCTTAAACCTTGATCAAGTCAATCTGAACAGAAATTAGTTTTATGAGCTCTGACTAATGAACAACTCATTATGAGAGAAATCAACACCTTCCCTGCAACAGCCCAGTGAAGTCACTTCATGCTCAAAAAAATAATAGCGGTGATCAAGCTGATGATTAATCATAATCTTAAACATGCTTTTAGATTATGTACAAAAAACATCCCTAACAAAAACAAACCAAGTGTCAAATACACCCATATCTCTAATGAGTCAATCAAGTGAGATTAAACACTCTCTAGTAGTCCATGTGATACATGTAGAATACAGCTATGGAAATGAAAATGTTCATCACGCTTGCAAAAAAAAGACTGAAATGGTTACGACAACTCATTTATCAGGCAGTGAGGAAGTGAGAGCATAACAGAGGAGCTAGAGAAAAATCACATGACAACATCTGATCCCATCCACGGTTTCAATGTTGCGACAGACACAGCCAATAATAGCGAGAAATGCTTCCTAACTAAAAATCAACACGTCAGTCATTCATAATCAGAGTGACTGGGAAGCAGTACTTGCTTATGAAACACCTCACAATTCAACAGAAGCAGTACAACCACATGTATAAAAACAGATCTGGTTTTTTCATCTGACCTAGAATTGAATGGGGGGTTAGATGAATTATTATTTACAGCGAACTACGATTACATTTTATTAAACTCAATCGATCCCTTCACGCTTTATAGTAGAAACCTAGTATTTGACACCTGGTAGTTACGTAGACATGTAATCACAATCAAAACCAATTAGCGCTATTGAAAACGATGGTTTTATATACTCTTTTTTTCATTATGTCAAAGACTGGATCAATCCTGTTCTCACTTGTCAAAAAGCAAACCACTTTAGACATGCATAAAAGCTATTACTTCTGGTGAACTCTCAAAACAATCCAACACTTAACATCTATAATACGCGACAGAAACAACGTCAGTTTCTTCGTACTGAACCGAACGAGCTCCGAAACAAGGCCTAACAATCATTCACTCGTAATGGATTACGCACAGTGATTGTATGAGTCTCTATGCTGAATTTGAGTCACTGTGAACTAACAGTTTATTCGATTCCTTGATCATTTCCCAATATTTACAGATACGAGACAAAAGATCGCATAATCAATGGAGACTGTCAGCGTTCATTATAAAGGGAGCGTTCTGCTTGTGTTGCGAGCGACGCCTTGTCTGCTATGTGCTAAGGGCGCAGGCGAGGTAACTAGATCACTCTAGTGTTTACTTGGAGGCTAATTATTTTACTCCAGTCACTCCTGAGGAGCTATACAAGTTTTTAAAACGGTAAAGACATATTTACGCGAAAACGGGAGGGCTGAAAATGTCTGTATATTCGGATAAGTAGGCGCGAACTGGCTGTGCAGTTCCACATCAGCTAAGCAAACATCCGTTAGTTAGCCTGTTAGCCTCCCTGACTGAAATGATAATTCATAACCGACGTCTTGTTTTCTGTTAGCCATAAATAGACGACAGGTAAATTAAAAGACCTCTACATGACATACGTCAGAATGACAACGCAAAATGAGTCGTATCACCATTATTTACCTTTTGGTGCAGTTTCGCTACAATTTTTTCCGGTTCTCCTCCTCACCGCTAAAAACAAAATGGCGTCTTTCTCTAGTCCGAGGACAGTGGCGTCATGGGCTCCGCCTTCGCCTAAGTGTCGTCCAATCGCATTCTCCAAAGTGTATGCGAAACCCCTCCCCGTTATTGTCGTCGTCCAATGACTGCATCGTGGGCGTGAGTAACCGAGGTACGCGTGTACAGGCCGCCTCTTCCCATGCAAAATGAAAGATGAGTCGACCTGAATATGTTTAGCAAATGTATGGCCCTGATCATGAGAACCTCATGTTTTCGAACCGCGCTAACCAGAGGAATGGGTAATTATAAAGTTAAAGGGTGAATGAATTTAAGGTTGTGTTGGAAGAGGACTTTATAAATATATGACATATAAGCTGCTTTGACGGTTTAGCCTGTAACATAAACATGTAGGTACTGTATGAGGTTACCCTCTAGCGGCAAAGATGCTACAACGTGTCAGGTGCCTGTCCTACAATAATAATGGGATGGTAATAATCAGTGTTGGGGGGTAACTTGTTACATGTAACGGAGTTACGTAATTTAATTGCAAAATAAATGTGACTGTAATCTGCTACAGTTACTGAGAAAAAATGTAATTAAATTACAGTTACTTATGAAAATGTTAACGATTAGGGCGTTACATCTGAATATTTTGAAACACACACATACAGATTTGACTGATTTCTTTCCAAAATTGCATTAGCCTCTCTAAAATATGAGACACCAATGTTTCAGGAGTTTAGGACACATGCCTGTTTGATAACTGTTTATTTCCTGCATTAGTATATGTATGTGCTTCATTTTTTAAGATTAACTGTTTTTATCCAAGGCAATGTTAGATGCCAGTGTTTCCTGTCATAGTTGTGCTGTGTGATTTTAAAAACAGTAGCTATTAAACTATTTCTTGTAATGATTTTAAATCTGTATTTAACCTCTGTACAGTCTCAAAGAGGTGCTAAAGTCTGATTTTGTGCTTTAAAATTAAATTATTATAATCTTAATTCAAGTGATGAGGGATTTTGAAAGTCTGACAGTAATCAGTGTTGAGTACTACTGTAAGGTTAACCCTGCCTGTTTTATTAAACAAAAAGTAATCAAATGTGTTCAGTTGCATTACTTTAATAAAGTTGTAAATTGAAAATATTGC
The DNA here is from genome assembly GCA_019740295.1 of Labeo calbasu. Lineage (NCBI taxonomy): Eukaryota > Metazoa > Chordata > Actinopteri > Cypriniformes > Cyprinidae > Labeo > Labeo calbasu. The sequence goes on from JAHKKF010515396.1 coordinate 11,342, forward strand.
ACTAGTTATTACATTTTAAATAGGGTAACTTTTCATCTTTTCACCTATTATATTTCCAATAAATGTTAAGTGAAATAAAACAGAAAAACTCCAGATTACACGACAACAATAAACATGTATAGACATACTAAAGAAAAAAAAAGTAAATAAAATAATATTAAAAATGACAAACACAAAACAAAATTTCTAAAACTTTAACTAAAATTAAAATTAAATCAGGAAATATAAAACCAAATATTAGTTGATACTTAAGTGATATCAGTGATACTAAAATAACACTGATGATACTTTGAAAACATTAGTTAAACATACGTAACACTTTTTTATATTACTGTATTTATGTATATAGTCATTTTTGTCTAAGGTTTGGGTGACCTACTGGTCATGAATATATGAATAGCATCAAATCATAAACTGGACAGTCCACCAGATGGTATAATATATTCTTCTTAATCCACAGAGCTACATACAACATTCATTCTGCAGAATATAGACAGAGTCCAGTCAGCAGAGGGTGCTACAGATAAGACAAACCAAGTAATTGCTAATCTACTGAAGCCGCAAGGCAACAACTACTGGCAACTCATTAAAGATCTGAAGCTAGTGTTTTTGTTGCTGATTTTTTGAACTTGTACTTGGATATCACATTCTGAATTTTTTTGTGGGACAAGGTAGTCGTCTGCATAAGCAGTGGACTCTATTGATTTGAAAGTACTGTTAACATAAAAGCTGGGTATCTGCAGAGTCTGCCATTAAATTAAGATAATTCTATTTTTAGACTGAATATTCTTAGAAGTTGCACCAACAGCAGTGACAAAGTATTTGACCAAACTGGGTCTTTTCAAGTTCAGACCTAAAATACATAAATGTACCAATTGTTGGAAAACATGGAATTACATTAGAATCATCCCAACAAAGTGTTTTTTTGTTGGTTGTTTGTTTTTAGGTGCGTGAAAAATAACATTTTTAAGGCTTATCTTCCTGAAACTTAAGTTCATCAAACAACTCTTTCATCTAACAACAATATAAGTTCATCTAACAAGAGTGGCACAGATCTAGATCTGGTATGCAAGGTTTTACTGTCAACAAGATAAACTTATTTTAATAAATAATGACATGCATAACATTTTTAAATTTAGCATCAGCTTAAGTGTTATCTGTATCTTTTCAAACACCTCAAAACAATTTTAAACTAAACAAATGAATCTGTATTCAAGAATTCAACACTGTTTACCCATATCATTCGCATGTCAGAAACAGAGTATTGTTTGGATTGGTCACCACAAGCAGGAAGTGCACCTGGCACAGCTCTGTCGTAAAGGTGGGTGTCTTAAACAAAGAAGGTGACATCATAAGGGAAATGTGGAGCCCGGTCGGTCAGTCAGTGATGGAGGCGAGAGGAACTGAGATGAAAGATCAGTCATGATTAGCTCATTATATCTTGTGCTTAGTGATGACAACAGCATCAAAGACGCCAGTGTGTTAATGATGCTGAGGAAATGAGAATGGAGCCACAGTTTGTAAACAAGGTGTTGGAATTAAACAAGAGTAAACAGACACTCATTATCTTTATACTGAACTCAGAAAAAAATATAAAAATATTTACAGCACGTGATTATGAGCTATTCAAAGTCTGGGTTATTTCATACTGTTTTTTTAACTTCTATAAAAGAGATACCAAGACAGTATGGGACCGATAGGAAATTCACTTTCCTATACAACCTATTTTGATGGGGATTTTTAAATTAGATACTTTTTTAATTATTAATCCATATCATTCATGATCAGAAAAAAAAAGTAAGCTGTCTGAATCAGTCCTACGTAAACGTGAACCATTCAGCAGGTAAACGCACCTGCCAGTACGTAGGGAAATATCGTTTCCCTGGCAATGGGCGGAGTGACTGATGATCCAATAAGTTTGGCTCGCCTCACCCCTCTCGGGACCGCGCCTCCCCAAAGGCTGAAATGAGTTTCTGGCCCTTTAAGAAGTTGTGCTGTCCAGCACAGCTGGGATTTCAACACGGACAGATAGCGCAATGAAGAGCAGCGTCGACCCGTCATCATGTGCACCGGGCTTCCGAGGACTGCCTGTCCGCTGCGACTTTTTGCCCTCTGCATCCTTCTCTCCCACGCAGCAGCCTATTTCGGGTCAGCAGAGACTTTTATATCCTCTATCTTTTCTAATTCATGGAAATAACCTCTGAGTGCATAATTGCTATATTTTACATGGAATCGAATCATTTTAAGTTGCGGCAACAGGTGGAGGTATTTGGTGATGTTGGATGTCCCATGCGCAATTACGCATATATTGTTATTGTGTTGAACAATCATGTTTAAAACCTACACTGCAGATTGTCTGTTATAAATAATCAAATGAGGCAAAACGAAACAATTATTTACTGAATGTGGCATTTTAAAAAGATCTAAAATTAAGACTTTTTGCCTTCTCTTAAAAAGTAGCTACAACACTGTTAGATATCATTAATTTTTTTATTAGTTGTTCTGATTTTCAAAACATTGATTTGTCTCAAAGATGTCAATAGTGTGCTGTTCGACTCGATTATTGCTGTTGAGCGCTGCGCAGAGTATGGATCCAGATGTCTTTCGATGGTTTGGCACCGCGTCCTTACCCTCGCTCTACCTGATAATTAAGATCTTTCTGGCTTACGCTCATAGGACGTTGCCCCACTGGTGTTTATAATAAGAATCCTATAAACACGTAAAAACACTCTGCAGTGAGTTTTAAGAGTGCTTACTTAAGTTTGTTAAGCGCCACAGTAGCGTTTCCAAAAGCCAAGGGCGCTCAGACTCCTGAATGACCGGGGCAAACACGTGTAGTTTTATTCAAACACGACTATTCAAATTAGGTATTTAAACACATATTCAAAGCACATGCGTCATCACTCGTGCATGCTAGAAAAAGGTTAATTTGCTGCCTTATTTTTTCAAATACAGAGTAACTTTAGTGCCAACGTTTAAACTCTGTAAATTGGAAATTGAGTTGAGAGAAATAATTGTGAGTTAAACTGAAACAAAGATGTTTTATAACATTATGATGAAAACGTCTATTTTAGTGGGGTTTTTTTATTTATTTATTTTTTTAATGTAGAATGCTGTTTGTCAACAAATCAAAATAAACCCCCTGCTGAAAAAATAAATGAATGGTTTTAAATTAAGTAGATTTAGTGACTGTATTGTGCATGGTGTCGTTAGCCTTACAGGTCGGGAGCCTCTGGTTTTTCTGCCCGGTCCATTTGCCAACGAGCCTCCGAACGGTAAAGCGCACCTGAAGCAATGCGAGCAGATGACTTTAACGCGCCGGCAAAAGCGCTTATGCCGGCGAGAACCGGGGCTGGCGGAGACTTTGAGGGAATCTGTCCGTCTCAGCCTCCTGGAGTGCCGCTATCAGTTCCGCAACGAGCGCTGGAACTGTAGTATGGATGGACGTGGAAGCCTTTTAAAACGAGGTAAGATATGAGACCCTTCGTACAATTTTGGGTGTTCCATTCTGAAAATGTAACTTTAAAAGCAAATTTTTGTAAAATGTTATTAACATTGCATTTGCCATCTCAAGCTAAATGTGCACATGTTTTGTTAAATGTTTTGTAAATATGTTGGAATATAGATATGACAGGGTTGACAGTTCAGCCATTTTTAGCATTGCACTCAAGGTCATGAAATTAGGCTACAAGTTGTTGTTTACGGAACTGTTCATAATTTTATTAAGAGTTTTTTTCAGTAAAATGGTATGTCCACTAAGATAGATAGATAGATAGATAGATAGATAGATAGATAGATAGATAGATAGATAGGCAGTCTTTGTTTAACTGGAAACTGGAAAAGTTGATGACAGTCCAAATGGAGAAGGAAAACAAAACAATTAATTTATAATAAATTAATTAAAAGGAACTAAAGTTATTTGATGTTTGTTCCCTTAGGAATATAATAACACTTAGTAAAAACGTTTCATTGTTGAAGCCATTGTTTAATGTTAATAAGGAACAAAAAGAAATGACCGAATCTTGTGAGTTTAAAACCCACAAAACACAATTGTACAATTTGCTCTTTGCTAGCCTTAAATTAGTCAGTACTATACTTATATGTCAGAAAGGGAATGTTTTAGCATTAACAACTATGCAGAAACCTCCATGTGGTGCCTGCTTTCGAACGAACATGTGCGTAATGTGCAGGATGTGAATGTGAAAGCCATGCGTAGGTCAGTCCGCTGGTAATTAGGGACTTGGGAAGCGCGGAATCCCTGTGCGGTGAGGCCTCGCGGGGCCAGTTGAAGTATTTTTATCTCGCGGAAAAGCGCCCAGTTCTCAGAGGAAAAGGGCGGTGTGATCGCGCGCTTTCATCTGACAGAAAACTTAGTCAAAATAATAATTAATTGGATCAAAATACACGCCTTGTCTAAGCTCTGATCTAAGCGAACAATAAAACGAGGAGTTTACAAAGAGGGATTATATAGTCAAAGGATCGTGACAAAACACTGCACTGCACTTAGGCTTTACTGAATTTACTGGTTTAAATGTAAGAGAAATCGATTATATTTTGTTTTGAGTAATAGGCTAATGGAAATGTGTTTTTTTAAAAAACGCCAAGATACAATATATTTATGTCATTGTGGACATATATTGTGGACATTATAGCCTACTCACATCCACTATCGATTCTGTTTTAGAATTGCGTTTTTTGCAGTCAGAGATTATTGTTTCTTATTAATATCAGCCTACTTAGACTCATTCCAATAAAGTGCTTATAGTATTTAGCTTGGCATGTGAACTATTAGCCGACTATAAAATCTTTTATTACGTTACTGATATGACTGGAGTCGTTCAATGTACGAGATTTAAAACTCTTTTCAAAAGCACTAAGAATGTATGCTATTCACGTGTACTAGTTTGAATGTGTTTAAGTGCTGTACACCTTTTAAGCAGTTGCTCAATGCTCATTTATGAAAGTTTCACGTCATCAGGCTTTAAAGAGACAGCATTCCTGCTTGCGGTGTCCTCAGCAGCGTTGTCTCACGCTTTGGCCAAAGCCTGCAGCTCAGGGCGCATGGAGCGCTGCACCTGCGACGATTCTCCTGGTCTGCAGCACCGTGAGGCCTGGCAGTGGGGCGTGTGCGGGGACAACCTCAAATACAGCACGAAGTTTCTCAAGAAATTCTTGGGGCAAAAACGGGTCAGCAAGGACCTGCGTGCCCAAATCGACGCTCACAACATTAACGTCGGCATCCGGGTAAGAGGCAAAATATTTATAGCAAAAATATCTCATGTATGCTCCTAAAATTAATGTTTACAAAGGGGTTTTTTGTAAGAATGGTTCCCCAAAGAATCAACCATTCTAAAATGAACATTTTTTTTTGTCTTACTGCGCAGAACATTTGAAAAATCTAAAGAACCTTTTGTAGAACGGAATGGTTCCATGAATGTTAAAGGTTCTTTATGGAATCATAGATGCAATGGATTGGATACATGATCCAGTCTCCTCCAAAGAGGAGAATATCTGTAAGGGTTAACTGTCTCACACCTTCCCGTCCTCTCTTGGTCGACGGGGTGCGGTCTTCTAGTTCATTGTAGCCCAAAGGAGAGTTCAGCGAGTGGGGTGAGGCAGGTAGGCGAGCACGTATTGGCCAGCTCTCTGGAGCCAGGTGTTCGTTTCCCTGGTCCAGGCATGACAGCGCTTGCTGTGGGGGCCCTCTTCAAAATTAGAGGTCTCCCATGAGGGCGATTATACAGAGGCCTCTGTAATATACAAGCATTTTTTCCACCTACAGTATGCCTCCCGCTTTACCAATCTCAGTGCTGCCGCTGCCGCCGTCGCCGCCGCTCTCCCAGACTTTCATAAATCCTCATAACATCCCTCAAAACAGTTCTGTTACCAGGAGACTGGCAGCCTCGGGGGAAAGACGGAGAGAACGAAAAAGGGGGAGGGTTTACGAGGTTCACAGAAAGAGTAAGAAAAGAACGGCTGGACAAACTCGGATCTTATCTTATCAGTCTCCGGTTTTGTTGTTTCCCACAGTTGACACCTCAGGCCACAGATGGCGGTTAACAAAAACAAGCAAAGGTGGCTGAGGTCTTGTTTTCCCCTCCCCTTTCAGATTCTCTCTCAATTTCCTCGCTTCTTCTCTGTATTGCTCAGGTAGGCCCTGGGGTAGGAGCTCATACCTGTGTAGGGTGGAACACCCCCATCGACCATTTGACCTCCCCATCTCCCCTTGGGCCCTTTCGATATACTGATTTGCTCTGCTGCTACCTCCCCACACTCTTAAAAATATTGCTTTAAAAGGTTCTTCACAGGGATGCCATAGAAGAACCATTTTTGGTTCCACAAAGAACTATTCAGTCAAAGGTTCTTTAAAGAACCATCTCTTTCTTACCTTTTTATCATCTGAAGAACCTTCTTTCGCCACAAAGAATCTTTGGTAAAACAGAAAGGTTCTTTATGGAACCATTTAGATGAAAAAGGTTCTTCTATGACATCGTGAAGCACCTTTATTTTTAAGAGTGCAGTTTGTGAAATGAAGAGAGAAGCATTTTTATGAGAAACAGATCAACAGTAAATGGGATTTGGCTCCTGAACTCAGATACAATACTTTTAAATTGAAAAAATAGAGAGCGAGAGAGCAACAAAGATGGAAATGTGCTGATCTGAGCGTAGATCAGGGATGGTGGTCTTCAGAGGTGCAGGTCAGAGTTGAAAGACCGTCAGCTCAGGCATTCCCCCTGCATCCATCTACACCATGTCAACTCAATGTTTTTAGCTCAGGGCTACGGAGTCCCAGAGTGTCAGCTGAATTACTTAAACAGCTTATGATTTTGGATAACATGCTCTCTCACTTTTACAGATTTCCCTCCCCCACTTTTGGGGAGATAATCAATACCAATAGATGTATTAATAATTTCTAGGCCAGTGGTTTTGAACTTTTTGGATTCCAAGGCCCCCAGCTGTCCACAAAAATATTTGAAGGCTTCATGATTTTTTCAGTTGTTCATGAATTTGGTAAAAGGATTATTTCAACCTGATCTCATGACGAAAACGTACATGTGGGACCTTTTTTAGAGACGCAAAATACTTTAAAATTAAAAATAACGTACCATCTGATCTACACCTAAACCTACCCAATGGTATGAACAAAAGCGAACGTGATGTAAAAACGCAATCACGAGCATGCTGTTTTACCTTGTTTTTCGATTTCTCATCTTTCAGCTCTTTCATTGTAAGTCATGTTTTTCATGGGATTCGTACTCAAGGGTTCCACATCCTAAGTTGAATTCCGTGCCAGCTGAGCTACCAAGCAAGCTTGTTACATCTAGTATCCATTTTTGATCCATTTTTGACCCCGAATTATTACCTCACATTGAAATCCCCTCACCCACACTTAACCCTAAACTTGCCAATACTAGGGTGGTAGTAATCTGGCAGGGGTCAACACTGGAAAGCAAAACATATGGAGCTGTAATCGTAACTGTGTACGAAAACTATTACAAGTGCTCGCTTTATTACTGACTCTAGTGTTAATTTCTTTTGGAAACTGCAATGAAATATACTTAATGGTACGTATCTTGCGTCTCGCGTCCACAGGTACGTTTTCGTCAAGAGATCAGGTAGAATACCTGACCCAAAAATGAAAATTTTGTCATCATTTTTTTCTTCTGTTGAACACAATAGAATATATTTTGAAGAATTCTGAAGAACCAAACAGTTGTTGGTCCCCATTGACTTCCATAGTCCAAGTCAATGGGGTCCATCGAATATTCGATTATCAGCATTCTTTAAAATATTTTCTTTTTATGTTCAGCAGAAGAAAGAAACTCTTTCAGGTTTGGAACAACATGAGGGTGAGTAAATGATGACACAATTTTAATTTTTGGGTAACCTATTCCTTTAAGGATTAAGGAGTAGCATTTTTACTCACAATATCTAACCAGTTCAACATTTTAGAGGTTGACATAACTAGAAAAATGTATATTCATCTGTATATTCAAAGACCATGGAGCTTTAAGATTTTAATTTACATGAGTTTTCAAGGTCTAGAAATTCCACTTTTAAAACTAAGCTACCTCATACATCCTGTTTTCCAAGGCCACAGGAATTTTCCGGCTTGGGTTCTGGACTTGTGACTAAGAGTCACACATCACTAGAGGTGTGAATCGCTCTATATGAATATGAAATTAATTGTTTCTGTTTGTCTTCTTCATTAACAAAAATCCATTAACAAAGGGTCGTAGACAATTCAAAAAGTGAGATTAAACTTCAGCATCCCATATTGAATCCTCTCTTCCTCTCCTCAGATTTCTCAATTTCGGTCTAATTTTCACAGGACCACAGTGTTTTATTTGGCATACTGTGTTCATGTCCTCACCTCTGTCTTTTCTTTTTCTCTCAGGCGGTGAAGAGCGGACTTAAGACTACTTGTAAGTGTCACGGTGTCTCCGGTTCATGTGCTGTGAGAACATGCTGGAAGCAGCTCTCCCCGTTTCAAGACACAGGCCATTTGCTGAAGTACCGCTATGACACGGCCGTCCGAGTGCATAGTGTTACCAACTCCGCCACTGGGGAGACCGAGCTGGCAAGCCCACGGCGCCATAGCAGCACGGGTCCACGTCCACGACCCACCGAGCTGGTGTTTCTAGAGGAGTCGCCCAGCTTCTGCAGGCCATCGCGCTACTCGCCTGGGACGGCCGGCAGACCGTGTTCAAAAGACACCAGCTGCAGCAGCCTGTGCTGCGGACGGGGCTACAACACGGCTCTCCGCCTCACCACCCTCTCCTGCCACTGCCAGGTCCGCTGGTGCTGTCATGTCGAGTGTCAAACCTGCCTTCGAGAAGAAGAGGTCTACACCTGCAAGAAACATTGACAGCAAGGAGACAGGGAAGGCGACGTTGAAAGTGAGGAAGGTTGAGGACTGTTACTGCATCTACTAGACAACTAGTAGAATTCGGAGACATTTGGAGGTTGTGGTAAGGGAAAAGATGTTGACGATGATCTGCCAGTCTGATTTTAGAATGGCTTAGTCGAGATGGCTAAACTCTGGGCTCCCACATGGAGTTCCGAACAAAGGTTCAGGAGGAACATGTTCATTTAATATGACCAATCAGTGCCTGAACAAGCATATATAAGCGACTGCTTACCTCTGTCTATGACAGTTCTTCCAGCATCCATCCACCACCCCAGCTCCACTTTATTGATTACCACAAAAAAACAGTCAAGGAAATCCTGCATTCAAGCTCGAGTCAAGTCTCCAGCTCAAACCCTTCAATGTGGACAGCAAGCAAAATATTAAAGATCACATGAACCAGTAAAACAAGGGTGGGGGCGAACCTAGCCATGGGTCCCAGAGCATTTGTGAGATGCTTGACTAGATTGAAAATTGCTTTTCTGCCATCAAGGAAACCAAATGGGACATTCCATATGTTTTCCAGCTTCTCACAAGTAATGGAGGTTTGAATTGATGCCTGTAGAACGGTCTGTGAACGGTCACACACATATGGCAATGGACTAGTGATGTGTGACGTTTAGTTATACTCCAACTAATAGTTTGGAAGTGAGACGGTGGTCTGCTCACTTACATTTCTGACTGCTTGTCTCTCTACCTGCCTATACTGTATATCTCTCTATTGCTCTGAGAGTTCACATATGGCTTCAAAATATACTGAGAGTATGAAGCACTTATGAATGCGTTTATTTGTGAATATTATGGTAGTCTTTTATATGTAAGGAAGAAAGTACTTGCGTCTGTTACGGTATTCGCAGTTATAATGCTTAAAGGGATAGTTCACCCAAAAATTCTGTCATTGATTACTGACCCTCCTGTCGTTCCAAACCTGTAAGACCTTCATTCATCTTTGGAACACAAATTACAATATTTTTGATGAAATCCGAGAGCTTTCTGAGCCTGCATAGACAGCCACACAACTACCACGTTCAAGGCCCAGAAAGGTACGAAGAACTAGTGATGAGTGCTTTCGTAGCACTGCTTTGTAAAGCTTCGAAACTTTTGTGTATCAGTTGTTTCGAAACAGTGGTTCAGAGCGCCTATCAAACTGCCAGTCACATGATTTCAGTAAACGAGGCTTCATTACATTATAACTGTTTCAAAACGTTTCAATGGTTTGCCATTGGGGGCGATCTCTGTAAACCCGTGAATTGTGCAAGTTCATTGAGATCGCCCCCAGCGACAAACCACTGATCCAGCGTCTATGGTTTTTACCTGATCTCAGATCAGCTTCATCAATTTGAAGACATTTTTAATGAGACATTTGTGTAATTAAAAGAATGAGAAGTAATTAATAGTTTCGTACTGGCCGTATGTAGAAGCTGTCCATAAAACAAAGAAAGCACTGCAAATTAATATAAAATATTTTGAAAACCACATAAGTGACTCTGGACAACAAAATCAGTCTTATGTAGCACGGGTATATTTGTACATATACATTATACATTATATGGGTCAAAATTCTGGATTTTTCTTTTATGCCAAAAATCATTAGGATATTAATTAAAGATCTATCCAATTAAAGATATCCCATGAAGATATGTTGTACATTTCCAACAGTAAATGTATCAAAACTTAATTTTTGATTAGTAATATGCATTGCTAAGAACTTCATTTGGACAACTTTAAAGGAGGTTTTCTTAATATTTAGATTTGTTTTGTTTTTGCAGTTGTATCTCGGCCAGATATTGATATACATCAATGAAAAGCTAAATTTATTCAGCTTTCAGATGATATATAAATCTCCATTTCAAAAAATGGACCATTATGACTGGTTTTGTGGTCCAGGGTCACATATTATACAGACATTTCATTTTTAATAGTATTTTATTATTTTTATTGCATTTAATGTATTATACTTTTAATAAAACAATGGGTTTTTTAAAAGCCGTTTTTATGCATGTTTTAGCTGGAGTCTAGCTGGCATCACTAGTGTTTGGTGTTTCGAGTGTTTCGAAACAGTGAATCATTTTGCGAAGCAACTGGTTAAATTGAGTCAAAGCCTCAAAAAGGGTAGTTTCTCCCCTCACTGCCAAGAACACAGACAAAATAGTCACACTCATGTGTGGTGGTACTCTGGATAATAGCGGAAGACGGTAACTCAGGAGAGAAATATTGTTGAACATAGTCGTTGTTTTTGTTTTCTTTGCGCACAAAAAGTATTCTCGTAGCTTCATAACATTACGGTTGAACCACTGATGTCACATGGATTATTTGAACGATGTCCTTACTACCTTTTAGGGTCTTGAACGTGTCAGTTGTGTTGCTGTCTATGCAGAGTCAGAAAGCTCTTGGATTTCATCAAAAATATCTTAATTTGTTTTCCGAAGATGAACGAAAGTCTTACAGTTTTGAAACGACATGAGGGGTGAGTAACTAATGACAGAATTTTCATTTTTGGGTGAACTTTCCCTTTAAGAAAGATATATTACAAATTGGGGGAAAGGGTTATGCTGATAAACTGGAAATCTACTGGGACAGTCTGCTTTCAAAGACTTCTAATGAATGTTAGAGAAAATTATATAATCAGAAATGTTTGTTTTATATTTTGAATGGCCATTAAATGGCTGTCTCTGGTAATAGAATAGGAATGTATTTATTGCAAGTAGATAAAACTGATCAACTGCTGCACCAACTTCAAGTACACTTTTCAAGTACACCCTTTTATTTACATTTGCCACACTGCTGCATAATATCCCTCTTTTTGTTTAAAGGATGTCAGAAACACAAGCATTAGGGATCGACCAGAACAAAGCGTGTCATTACAGTATGACCCAAACATAACCTCTCCCTACAGCTGTGTATAGTGTGTGCAAACATCTGGGCTTCTGAGTATGTAGTCTCTAACTTTTCAGTTTCCCATCAAGGGCAATGAGAGTGACTTCGTCCCATCTAGAACAAAGGAAAACATCTCCTTTCCTAGTAAGCAAGGCTCTCGGACCTATAAAGTCTATAAGCCCTTTCATGTGTGTGAAGCCTTTGATAAAGTCCATTCCAGACCCTTATTAGCCCATTACCAATCAGAGCAAATAACAGTGCTTTTTCTTCCGAATGTGCTGAAAGCAGAATGAGTTTTAAGTTGGTATGCTGGATGCCCAGTTGAGGCCTTTGTTACAGGGATATTTAAAAAAAAAAAAAATTAGCTTCATTTTTTAATATTGCGTTAATTTTGCTGTTCCCAACTCAATTTTTCTTTGTTTATATTGCAAATTTTGGTTTTTGTTTTGTTTTGTTTAGAAGATAATCAGTTGTATAGGTGCACTGCACATAAAGGCACATTTTAACTATCAGACACGAAGTATTACTCATAACTATTTTCTGTTAAAATTAAACATTACATGCATTTACTTAACCGAAACTCAAATTGAAAGTATGAGAATGTGAGCGTGTACGTGTCTGCTTGTCCGTGTGTGTGTGTGTGTGTGTGCATGGTGATTCTGGGAAGGCAGAAAACTGCAGTAAAATTGGCCACATCAATCAAGTGGAAGAAAGTCCAAGCATTCAGTGACATGCCATTCAGCTGAAGCATTTGTAATGTTTAAAACGTTTGCTTCAAGCAGGGTTTCACTCTGACTAGCTGAATTTCATACGCATGGCATGAACGTTTTCTCCTGTAATCAATTCAGTTTCTATGAAAGAGACTTTACTAAAGGAAGAGAGTTCTCACACTGAGTCAGCACATGCAAATATCTGAAACCCCAACGGTGGCTGTGAAAATCCAAATAAGTTCATTTCCTACATCTGAGCGTTTGTGTGTGTGGATGTGAGCGTGTTTCTCTGCTGCAACTGCTGAAATAGTAACATTTATAGCACAGACATCCGTAATGAACCCTCTGTCAACCTGCGGGTTACGGAGTCTATGTGTTTGTTTGTGTTGTCATAGCTTTAACAGTGTAATGTTTCACTTTGTGATTTCACGCCGGGGATTTTTGCTACTACCTCACCCGGTCTATGGGGGAAATTAAATACTAAGATGTTTTTTTGTTCTTACTAGATATTTAAGACAATGCTTATTTTAAAAGCTTTAGCCTGAAATACAGATGCATTTACTCTTTATGTGACCTATTTCCTTATTTAAGAATCAATTTATCATATTCAAATAAAATAATACATTTGTAAAAATGGTGTCTGACATTTCTCAGCGGATTGACCTCTCGAATTAAATTTAAAAATGCTGGTTTTCTTTCTGTCTCTCGCTTTCTCTCGTTCTCTTTCGGTGTTTGTGGTTGCACACCTGTCCAGAGCTCTGCACGCAAACACCTGCTCTCTAGTTAAATCACTGCTAATCATGGAGCTGATGGATCCTGACCTGCAGTATTTTCCTGTCACTGCTCTCAACTTGAGCCTCATTCTAATTTCACTCACCCAAAACATATACAAATAGATGAGCTTGCACATGATGTGCCACACTACTTCACACACACACACACACACACACACACACACACAAAACCCCTAAATAATGGACACTGGGAATCTGCATGAGCCAAGCGAGTTTCTTACAGTTCAGCTATTTTCATTCCTGTTGAAAAAAACTATCACAGAAATTCTAATGGTTTCTACCACAAATACCATTACAAACCATCAGCTTTTAACCATTAAAACAATAAAAATGTTGGGGACGTGTTCCTTTAAGATTTATAGTTTTTAACAAGCCACCAATAGAAGGTGACCAATTACCAGTAAACCCACAGGTTCCATTACAGTTTCCATTAAAACCAATACAAGTTCCGGTATAATTCTGTGATTTTTTTTTTGTTTTGTTTTGTTTTTTCAGCAAGGATAATTGTGTAGATTTCCAATAACAATGCTACTTTATTAAACGCTGCTGTAAATGTCTAAGCTGGGAGAGTAATCAAACAGGCTCACCTCAATCTATTCTAGTAAATACGCTCATCCTTAACAGTCTGCTGCATTGGAAGTCAAACTTGCATTCATTCTTGTAAATCGGTTCATATCCACCTTATTCCTCAATGCGGAAGTAAGCCTACAGACTTCTGCCGTAGGGAAATAAGGAGAAGAATAACAAATGGTAAAACTGTTTGCACTACAATCTAGCGTGTTCATAATTAAAATAATACATTAAAATAATACAGCAAGACACACCAATTTGAAATATCAAGCATAATCACGAGCATTTTTGCACAGCTAAAAATAGCTGGACAGGGATCAGACCAGAAGCCAGACACATAAAATTTGCAAATGGCCGCACCCGTTCTTAGAGCAAAAATAAGGTGGATAAAGCAGTCCTTTACTTTCATACAGTATGTAGAACTGAAACGTCCTATGTATTTCAGTGAATCAAATTATGGCTCATTCTGAAGAATCGGTTCAACATAAATGGTCCTCATTCTCATATTGAAATGTTCACTTCATTCTTGTTACGTAGTTGCTGCGTGCTGGATGGAACAAGACGAGAGACGAGATAACAAGCAACAATATATTTAATATAAACTTCTGGTAGCATAAGCTGGAACAGGCAGGAACACAGAGCGATAATCCACACACGTAGAACAAACAAACGTTAAAGACCGACAAGAGGCTAAAGACAAAGACAGACTTATAAAGGGTAACTAATAATGACAGACAGGTGAACCAAATAATGCTAACAAGGACAAAACCAAATCAGACAGATCAACGGGGGGAGACAATGGGAGAAACC
>JAHKKF010515396.1:26060-38580 GCA_019740295.1 Labeo calbasu
GGCAGGAACACAGAGCGATAATCCACACACGTAGAACAAACAAACGTTAAAGACCGACAAGGGGCTAAAGACAAAGACAGACTTATAAAGGGTAACTAATAATGACAGACAGGTGAACCAAATAATGCTAACAAGGACAAAACCAAATCAGACAGATCAACGGGGGGAGACAATGGGAGAAACCAATAAAACAAACAGACAGAACTGTAACAATACTGTGATTAATAATGTAGTAATTATTATTAAGAAAAGAATTGAAGGAAATATGCAATGTTGCTTGGTTATTTTGCTTTGAAATCTTCATAAAACTTTAACTCGATTTTTTTCTAAATCAACTCTGCTGAATATATCGCCTTCAAACAGCTGTAGCTCAGTATTTTTTTTAGATTCCAACAAGTAATATATTATTTTGAAGATATTTTAATGGAAAGTGTGAAAATAAAAACAAATTTTTGAAAATTTTCGTATTCTGACTCATTTTGCCAACAAGGCTCTCTCTCTCACACACAAACACACACACACACACACACACACATATATATATATAGTGAATAACACTAACTATCTCTTCATCACGGCACCTGTTAGTGGGGTTTAGTATTGTTACGGAGCGAGAGATGCGACGTGAAGCAGGCGGATCCAAATGCAAAGCTTTATTTAGGGACATCGACAACGACATGGTCAAACAGGCAGGGTCAGGCAACAGCATACAGGTGTACGGACAGCAAGACAAGAGTGTATTCCATTACACAGGCGAGGGTTGATCAGCGGCGAACGTAATCCGAAGGGCGAGGCAATAGAGTAATCCAAATAGACAGGCGAGAGTTCCAAAAGGCTGGTAGCGAGACAGACAGGACGATATAACAAGGCGTAGAATAAAGAATCGATGACTAGGAACACGACTAAACTAGAATAACACAAACTGGCTTAGAGGCTCCGTACAGTTGCTAACACACGACAAGTGCTAAATGCAAGACAATACTCGGCGACTAGTGAAAGGAAGTCCGGGGTTTAAATAGAGTCTCTGATTGGACACAGGTGATCGCCACAATGGCTGATGGGGAACGTAGTCCGGGCTGTGGTGTAACAGTCAGTGTAATGTTAATGTCAATGCGACCTCTGGTGCCGAGAAGAGTGACGTTTAGGAACAGAACAGAGTGTGTGAGTGTTTGTTTACTAGTTAAATGTGACACTGTGTGTGTATGTGTTTTTTACAGTGTGGATCATGGAGGAGAGTTCAAGATTACAGCAGGACTACAGAAATGTACGTCTACACACACACACACACACACATATATACATTACCACCTCCCATCCTAGTACATGACTACATCTTATTTTATTCTGTTCTATTCTATTCTATTCTATTCTATTCTATTCTATTCTATTCTATTGCACAACTGTATACACATTTTATTTTACTTTTAAGTTTATTTATTTATTTTTGTCTATTTATATTTACATATGTGTATTTATCATGGGAAGTTCGGATCATTTTACCGACTCGGACCTTTGAGTCTTGTTAAGCAAAGTGAACAAATCTTTTTTCAATATAATTAAAATGTTACGTGTTATTTCCCTAACACATCTACTGCTTACACAAACATTGATCACACTACAAACAAGGGAATGCTATAATGCTATAAGAAACAGAAAAGATTAATTCATTGTTTACCTGGGTCTTTAGTCTATGATTAGCTCATTTCACCTCTTATCTGACAAGTTTTCGGGTGTGAGTCGTTCGTTCATCATGTGACAGCCCCATAAACTTAACCCAAGGGTTATATAATTAGTGACACTTAGCTTGTATTTTAAAATCTTTATTTGAATGGTGCAAGATTTTTATTTTTAAATCTTTGTTTGAATGTGCAAAATAATATTGCACTCTACAATATTTCTATGAATAGGCCTAAATGTCTGACAGAGACCCCTCCTCATCAGCCAATCACTGTGTGCATAGTTAGTAATCATGCTAACATTATCTGTAGCAACAAGGTCAACCCCTCCCTTACTCTTAGCTTAAGACTTCCCTCTATTCCTTAGTAAAAGTTTGTCTCAGCAGCTTTGTGAATAGGTTTTAAGAGAGAACTCTAGCTAAAAACTACTGCTAGGTAAACTCTTAGTGGTAAGACAAAAAGTTTGTGAGTACGGGCCCTCATGAGACAAACTTTTTCTAAAGAGTAGAGAGAAGTTTTAAGCTAAGAGTAAGGGTGGGGTTGACCTTGTTGCTATGGATGATGTCAGCATGTCTACTAACTATGCATACAGTGATTGGCTGATAGGGGAGGGGTCTCTGTCAGAGATTTGTTCACAGAAATATTTTAGAGTGCGGTATTATGTTGCCATATTTAAATACTTTTTTTGTTTGTTTTAAATGTTGCCACATTCAAATAAAGATTTTAAAATGCAGGCTAAGTGTCACTAAACAAGTATATGTTCAGCCGATTGTCAGCCTTTTACATGTGTGCTTCTCATAAACAATTAGCTGATATGCATTGTCACGAATCTGGTCGGTGTTCTGCGGACCGCTCACCACCAGATGTCGTTCTCGCTCCAGTATTACACACAGACTGTTGCACTACACCCCAGACTACATCTCCCATTACCCACCACGCTGATTGCGCCAGACACCTGTGGCCAATCAGCAGCCCTATAAATGCCCTGGACTTTCACTCTGCAGTGGCTGAGTATTGTGGAGTGTTAATGTGGAGAACTGAATCAGTCGCGTTTAGCACTCTCCTAGTGCTAGCACTGTTTCCTAAGTTTCCTAGTTCCGAGTTCCTAGTTTCCTGTGTTCCCTTGTATCCTGAGTTCCTAGTTTCCTTGTATCCTGAGTTCCTGGTTTCCTGAGTTTAGTATTCTCGCATGGCCATCTCGTTTCGTCTGTCTTGCCGCCTGCCTTTCTGGACTCTTGCTCATTGTAAGCATTACTCTCTGGCTCTCGTTATGGATTATGTTCGCTGTTGATCGACCCACGCCAGCCTCACAGACTTCTATTTGTGCCTCACCCTAAGATCTGTTTGCTGTTATTCTGACCCTACCTGTCTGACTATGTCTTTGTCTCGTCGTTCGAATAAAAGCTTGCATATGGATCCCCTCGCCTCTCGTCTCCCTCTCCACATGACATGCATATAAACAGCATTTTGAATAGAATAATCATGGCTGATACTAAGATATGCAAATGTAAAAAAAAAAAAAAAAAGGGACGCAAGAACAGCTGTTACTTCTTGCCCAACGTGTTAATGACAACAAGGATATAATCAAAGCAAAATTTGGAGTTGGTATTACCTCCAAAACCAAAAAAGTTGCTTGGGAAAACATATGTGTGCAGATAAATGCAGAGTGATTCTAAAATGTTTAAGTTCAAAGGCAGATTGCTAATAACAGCCATTTTGGGATAGTTGGGATTTGGTCTTAATGATTTAGGTGTCCTCTTCACTACTCCTAACATTTCACAGATTTAGAAGCTAGTTTTAGTGCTAAAACGCTTTGTGAAATACTCTTAGAGCAAACATTTAGGAGTCCAAAATTTAGGACTGACACGCTCATTATTTTTAAGATTTTCTCCTAAATCAACAAGTTATGAGCTACTTTTAGCCTTAAGATGTTTTTGAATGCAGGCCCAGATCTCTAAAAAACAACATAAGAGAAACATCTGTAAAATATTGTGTGTATATATTTATAGTATGATTTTGTAGTCATAGACTCACACTGTACTAACGTAAAAAGGACATTTTATATCTGAGAAACAAATAATTATTGTTTATCACGTTAAACATCTATTCGCGAACAGAGTATTGATAAACATGGTCTAAACATACACTCAGTGTAAACACTCATATTACATCCTATTGTTATACAATAAATAAATAAATAAATAAATAAATAAAATTATCTTTAACCAATGCAAAGAGAATTGATTAGTTCATCTATTGAGTCTTTAGGTTCAAGTCGTTTGTTCATCATGTGACAGCCCCATAAGATGAACAAAAGACTCGAAACAGGTGAATTAATTCCATCCAAGAACCTAATAGGATGCTGCACATGTGCGACTGAACAAATCACTCCCCGAGACGACTCATTCTTCCCGAGTCACATTAAAGATGTGTTCAAAATGAATAAATTGTTCAAGAACGACCCATCACTAATGTGTATTTTTACTTTCATCTTATTTTTATTGTCTCTGTGTTGTTGTCTCTGTGTACTGGAAGCTTCTGACACTAAAACAATTTACAAATTTCTTGTATGCGCAAGCATACTTGGCAATAAAACTCTTTCTGTCTTCTGATAACCTAGCTCCTGTCTACCTCTTTGAACTCTTTCATCTGTACACTCCGTCTAGAAGCCTAAGATTATGCAGTCAGGATTTGTTAGTTGTCCCTCACTTCAGGCTCAAATGTAGAGGGGAGCATTCATTTGCAGTGACAGGGCCACAACTTTGGAAAACCCTGCCTTTAGAGATTAGAACAGCCCCTACTTTGTCATTTTGTTTTCATTGGTATTGCTGCTATGCGCTAACTTTTAACTATGTTTTCTTATTTTTTGTCTGGTTCGTTTTCTACGTATATTATATAATCTTGCTCTTCTGTTAAGCACTGCGGTCAGCCTGGTGGCTCTTGTAAATGTGCCATAAAAATAAAATGATATTAATGCATTAACAAGTAAGACCTTTTGGTAAAGTGTTACCAAAACTTTTTTGATTTATAAGGATTTTTTAAAAATTATTGTAATGATACAAGCATTTGTAAAATAACTATATAAAACTATATTACTGGTAAAGTACATATTTGCGTATTTTATGTATTTGTTTGTCATTCTAATTAATTTAACTGAGCAGTAAAGGATCAGGCTTAAAAAAAATGTCTTATCCTATCCTAATTAATGCATTAACTAATGTTAATGATGTATACACATTTTTAAAATTATTTCATAATCTGTAAGTATTTGTAAAAAAAAAAAAAAACTATACTGACAGTACAGTACATATCAACTGATTATATGCATTTATTTGTCATCTAGTTGATTAGAAAAAGACAGGAGAAATATCAGGCTTAATACATTTCTTGTTTTATGATCAATCTTAGTATTACAACCTTCATCTGTCAGCTGAACTGTCTGATAGTTTTCACTTTTTTTGAAATCTATTTGCAATTTAGGTTCCTGAATGTTTTGGCATCACGTAGACAACGTTTGGTGTGAATAATAATTGTCCCTGAATTAAAAACAAACAAAAAAAACACATTCAAATCAAAATAGCTGACTTCCTGTTGGTTGTAGCTGATGACTGTGATGAGAACAATATATGTACCGAGTTTGGTGACTGTAGCTAAAACTAACCCCCCTCTTTTGTCAAAAGGTGGCACTATAGTGCGCCTGTGCCTGCCATTTCAGAGCTTTCGCCAGTGTCTAACTAAAATTTACACTGATGTGTGTTGAGTTAAGAATTAGAATTGAATTCTAAACATGTTAAGTGCCTTGAAAACACCTGAAAAGAATAATACAGTTTAAGACATTCCCATGGCAACAGTCTTTAAATGATCAGAAATCCCTTCACAGTTTTAAATCTGCAGTGCTTTGATATTATGATGAAGTTTGAAATCAGGTAAAAATAAGAGCTTGATTTCAAAGCACTTTTAAAGAGACCTTTTTGCCGCCAGTTTGTGGCACAATAACTTTGACTCCTAATAGTCACATTTTGTTATTGGCAGCATATAACGAACAAACTGCCAAAGTTGATAAAAATCAGACAAAGTATTCAAAAGTTAAAAGACACTTCCTGTTTCCCTTTCTTTGCCATAAGTTTGTTGCCTCACCAAGGCCAAACCATTTGAAAAATCAAAAATCCCTTTCCAATTTAGCATTCTCAATGTCTTGAGATCATGTTGACCGAGTTTAGTGGCAATCAGATGAAAAACCTACGAGGACTATATCACTTTCCAGACCATGTGTTTTTCACAAAACCCTGAATAGCCAACTTCTTGTTAGGCAGAGCATATGAGTTGCACTTTGAAAGTTGTTCGGCTCAATGAGATCTATATGTGTACCAAGTTTCATATGCATACGTGCAAGTATGTATGATATATGGACCACAACATTCTAGGGGGCGCTGTAGAACCCCTCTGCCACGCCCCTGGTGGCTTGGTCCCTAATAAGCCATGCAATTACAGGTGCTTCTCAAAAAATTTGAATATCATGAAAAAGTTCATTTTTTGTTTGTAACTTATCTACAAAACTGAAACTTTCATATATTCTAGATTCATTACATGTGAAGTAAAACTTTTCTAAATTTTTTTTTTTTTAATTTTGATGATTAGAGCTTACAGCTCATGAAAGTCAAAAACCTAGGATCTCAAAATATTAGAATATTTCCTAAGAACTATCAAAAAACTGATTTGCAAAATAGAAAAGTTCGAGTTTTTTAAAAAATTTTCATTTATGCACTCAATACTTGGTCGGCAGCACATATTACAGCAAATTCCTTGCTCCTAGCATAAACTACAGTATCAGTAAAGTGTGACATGTAAGCGATCAGCCTGTGGTACTGCTGAGGCACTACTGAGCCTTCAGATCATCTGTATATTGTTGTATTGACTGTTTTTCATCTTTATCTTGAAAATATTCCATAGATTCTCTATGGGGTTTAGGCATGTTGGCTGGCCAATCAAGCACAGTAATATCATTGTCAGAAAACCACTTGGAAGTGGGTTTTGCACTGTGGCAGGTGCTAAAGTCCTGCTGGAAAAGGAAATCAGCATCTCCATAAAGCTTGTCAGCAGATGAAAGCATAAATTGCTCCAAAATCTCCTGGTAGATGGCTGCATTGACTTTGGACTTGATAAAACACAATGGACCAACACCAGCAGACGTCACGAAACCCCAAATCATCACTGACTTCAGAAATTTCACACTGGACTTCAAGCAGCTTGGATTCTGTGCCTCTCCAGTCTTCCTCCAGATTCTGGGATCATGATTTCACCATGAAATGCAAAATGTACTTTTATCTGAAAAGAGGACTTTGGACCACTGAGCAACAGTCCAGTTCTTTTTCTCTTTAGCCCAGGTAAGATGCTTCTGACGTTGTTTCTGTTTCAGAAGTGGCTTGGTAGCCCTTTTCCTGAAGACGTCTAAGCATGGTGACTCTTGATGCACTGACTCTGGCTTCATTCCACTCCTTGTGAATCTCTCCCAAGTGTTGGAATCGGCTTTGCTTCACAGTCTTCTCAAGCTTGCGGTCATCCCTGTTGCTTGTGCACCTTTTCCTACCTTCCAGTCAACTTTGCATTTAATATGCTTTGATACAGCACTCTGTAAACAGCCACCCCATTCAGTAATGACCTTCTGTGACTTACCCTCTTTGTGTCAATGATTGTCTTCTGGACCATTGTAATGTCAGCATGTCAGCAGTCTTCCCCATTATTGTGGTTTCAAAGAACAAGAGATACCCAGAATTTATACTGTAGGGATTGGCATTTAAGGAAACTCAAATGTAAATATTCAAATATTTTGAGATACTGTATTTTTGACTTTCATGAGCTATAAGCTCTAATCATCAAAATTAAAACAAAAAAAATTATAAATGTTTTACTTTACATGTAATAAATCTAGAATATATGAAAGTTTCAGTTTTTGAAATAAGTTACAAACAAAAAATGAACTTTTTCACAATATTCTAATTTTTTGGGATGCACCTGTATACCTGGACAGAGTGGGGAGACAGAACAGATCCAGGATTTAAAATATATACATCCCAGCTAGCAGGGTTTGGGGATGGAGGAGTGGCATGACGTGCAGCGAAGCAATAGAAGAGAGGACAAAGACCAGTCTCCTTCTAGACCTTTTGTTCCTCACAGAACATACCCTCACATACCCATTCACAGAATGGCACAGAAAGTGCCTTTTCATGTATATACGCACCTAAATGATGCTAAAAGAACTTATGAGCAACTAATCATTTCTATGCATAACTCAAATGTTAAATGTGTGGGTTACATACATAATATGATCATATTCATGTTGAATATGAGTTTGCATTTTCATGCTTTAAATGTTTCTATTAATCAATCATTTGTAAAATGTGTTATATTCTTATTATAGAAATCACGTCCAAATTATACCCTGCAAGAGCAGGAAAATTCGGACTGTGACATGTGACTGATAAGATAACATGTTGATTTATGTATTGGGAGGAGAAACATAGCAATATCCGAGTTAAGACCACGTCTAATTGATCAAGACACCATTTGGGATGTGTCCAACAGCCCAGTTTAAAAACTCAGGACACCATCAAATTTTGCTTTTAGCCATGTTTTCTGCCACCTGCTTTTAGCCATGCTTGTTTGCCGGTGCTTTTGCCTTTAAGTTTTGCACTTTTGACGAGCGCTCATTTGGGCTTTCTGGCTTGCATGCCAGCCGCTCCTCTAAAACCATGAGGATCATCAAACTTCTTTCTTTTACTGTAGTGTCTTTTCCTTTCCATTGAAAGTTCCGTGTTCTGAGTTAAGTTTCGCCACAAGCCATGTCCCAGATCCAAAATCCAGAAATCAGGCAGAGGGTCAAAATACCAAGAGAGCAGTCCAAAAGTAACAAATAAACAAGGCTATGAAACTAGGCAAAAATTATGGCAATGAACTAGACAGAACTATGGTAAAAAAAAAACAAGGCAAAACAAAGACAAGAAACAAAACCGTGGCAAAAACAAGGCAATGAAATGAGAAAACACTTAGTACAGTCCACACAACAAAACAGTACTTTGCTGGGCCTGTTTGGTTTAGGCCTCCTTATATGGCCACCAAACAGGAAGTAACCAATGAAGCAGCAGAGGGAGCAGAAACAGTCGGTCCATAGGTGAGGGCTCCCTCTGCTGGCCTGGCATTACACTCATTGAGAAACTCAATGTGTGGGTTAATTGATTGATGGTTTGCATAAATTGCTATAAACTCAGGATTTCATATTTTCACTTTTATAAACTCATTTTTCCCCAATTTTCTCCAGTACAGTTTTCTCTCTTTTTGCAACCTGTGTGAATGCGTGTTTATGTGTTAGATTATTTTATGTCTTAGTTTTATCCAATAAAGAGAAGTATCTTGTGATTTGTGCTTATAAGTTAATGTCTTATATATATATATATATATATATAGTGGCTTCACTATATTTTGGATATTAATATTCATTGCAGAGTTGATGTTATATGGCTCATTCAATGAATTGATCAGTGATCAGCCGTAGAAACGTCATTGTTAAAATTCACTATAAAATCTTGATTAATTCCCTTCGAGCTAAATTGACCTGTTTCCCTTACAGTTATACATGTCTCTCTACTTGTGTTCAGATGCCTGTTTTTTCACACTGGATATAAACACAGCAAACACTCAACTCATCATGTCTGAGGACAACAGAGAGGTGGCCTGTCCAAGGAGTCTGGATGAATATGATCAGGAGCTGACACGTGGATATCAACCGTATCCTGATCATCCAGACAGATTTGATTGTTTTGAGCAGGTGTTGTGTAGAGAGAGTGTGTGTGGTCGCTGTTATTGGGAGATTGAGTGGAATGGAGATGGCGTGTATGTCTCAGTGTCATATAAGAGTATCAGGAGGAAGGGATGGAAAGGGTGTGAGTTTGGATCTAATGACCTGTCCTGGAGTTTGTGCTGCATTGACTGGACTTATTCATTTAAACACAATGGCATAGAGGCTGACCTCCCTGTAAGGGCTATCAGCAGGAGAATAGGAGTGTATGTGGATTATAATGCAGGAACTCTGTCCTTCTACAATGTTTCTGACAAAATGAGGCACATCCACACAGTCCAGACCACATTCACTCAGCCGCTCTATCCTGGGTTTGGGTTTAATACAAATTTTTATCTTAATTTTGGATCAATATTAAAACTGTGTTGATGCATCAGAAGAGACTGATGAGATTCTACCCCCAGTGGCTAGTTACAAGAGCTATAGCTCTTATGGTCTCTTCTCTTTCTGTCATACTGCAAATACTGCAACTGAACTTCTGTCAGTGTAATAACATGTCAGAATAAATGTGTCATAACTTCTCATATAGACAGTAAAACCAGTATGTGAGTGACGATCTGTGCATCTGTGCTTTTCTCAACCTCTTATTTGTGTTGATGGAAATCACATCAGTCTTACATCAATCATTTGTATTTTTACTATCAAAATCAGCTTTCAGTTGAAAATTACCTTTTAGAAACATGATTTATTGAGAACATGTCATTTGTATCATTCATGTGATTTTTCTGTTTTTGTTTTTTTTTGTGCACAAATAATAAAACACAATGTCAAATCAACTTGAGATCAGATTGTAATTGATGAAGAATACGGAAAATGTCTGAATGCTGTATGAAACATCAGCCGCATTGTGAAATATAATCAATTCCCAAAATGACCTTCAGGAGAGTTTCTGACATGATAAATATGACTAATCACAGCATTTCGTAAAATATATTTACTCCAACTACAGTAAAGACATTAAATCATTATGGATCTCATCAAGCAATTAAAGAAATCAAAGTTTATTTTTTTCAAATATATTTTTCAGAGTTAAGTTTTTTTTTTTCAAAACAAACATTTTAATGAAAGTGTCATTAATGTTCACCATTAATGGAAATAATGGTTAAAGACCGTTTTTTAAAAAACAAATATCCTAAATTTTCTTAAATGTTTTTTTTTTTCTTTTTTGTTATTTTACAGGTTTTGTCTGGATTATTATCATAAAACATTCTCTGTGAAAATAAAGGTTTTTTTGCACTTAACCACTAACTAGCAACAGCACACATACAAAAACTACCTTAACTATCATCTGCATCAACGACTCCACAGTTACAGCCTTTAAATAAAATGACATGCAGCATATCATCAACTTTTCATTGTCTTCTCCTGGACTAAAGCTCACACTCTACTCTTCAGCACAATGGTAACCCACAAAACTCAGACAACACAAACCCTTTAATCCCAAAAGAACATGAAACACTAACAGATCTGTCTAGATCACAGCATCTTCACTTAATACAAACCAGTCAGACTTTGTTTCTTTCATACTAAACTTCTTATTAAGAATTAACTGAGGTTTAGATGTTGACGTTTAATTGCAATTAATAAAGTTTGAAGTCACCGTTGTGGAGATAAGCATTTGCTTTAGCTGGGCTTTTGACTCTTGATATTCATAATAGTTTTTTTCTTTCTTGTTGTAACTGTGTGTTTCTAAAACACATTTGTTACAGAAAAACCAACAAGAAATAATCTGATCAGACAAAGCTGGTCACGTGCCATGGATAATCTTATCATATAGTGGCTTGATTCACTGACTTCATTTGAAATCTCGTGTCTCAGCATGTTAACAAAGAATATTAATTTCTTTCAATAAAAATTTAATTCAAGTCCAATCCTGCTTTGCTACTTTCAAAGTTTGTATGTCTCTTTGAGAAATTATTTAGCAAAGCATATGTAGAGTCACAGACATCAAGAATCTGCATATGAATCTCAACAATGGTTTTATCATCTAACGGATTTGTTATTGTATTAATTACAGATTTTTTTTGTAATTTTACATACATTTGTTTGTAATTTAAGAAAACAGCAGTTTTCTTAAATTAAAGTAAAAATGCAGCAGTTTTTCTGTATAAAAAATATCAATTACTGTACTTTGTCATTAATGCCATTAATGCCATAATACTTAAAATAGCCAAGTTTTTAATTTAGAGATAATTTTACAGAGTTTTGACTGCAATTCAAAATAAAAGAAAACAACTGGAAAAAAAAGCATATTCAGTTAAATAAAATAAGACTGTATAATGCACAGTGAATCTGTATCTGAGTCTTGATAGACCTGTTCAGTCTCAGGGATGTCCTCTGTTTCAGAGTCTGCCTGATCTCTGTCTTCTATGTGATTCAAATAGTAAATCCAGGGTCTCAGTTAGAGTGAATTACCTCCTCATTGTGCTGCTGCAGTATGAACTGTGAGCAGGGCAGTGAGCAGTTATACTGATCAGCTTTACATAAAGCTGCTTTGTTTTTACTAGCTCCTTCTAGTGTTGCCAAAAGCACAGACTTCGGTATCAGTCAGCATTGAAATTTTAAAAATGTCCATTTCCTGCTAACATTTGAGCACTGTTGCATGGGTTCTTAAGCACCGCTGATTGGCCATTGTGTTCAGGCGCTCAACAGATATGACTGAGATTTAAGAATAATAAACTTGCATAATAAAATTGCAAGTGCAAAGTGCAAAGTGGGGTGAATGAAGAGCGCGTCTGTCTTGTGACCACAAACGCACAATTGAAGCATATCAATCTGAAGCCCAAGACTGGTGGCCCAGTCTGGTGAAGCTAAGCAGGGTTGAGCGTGGTCAGTACCTGGATGAGAGCCCCCCTGAGAGACCTCCTGGAATGATGGCACTTGGGTGGACCGCGCCTGTTTGCCAGATCTGGGCCAAAAGCAGGCCATAGCAATGCCACATGTCAGCCAAGAGCCACAACCTTAGATGAAATCAGCAGAAGATAAAAGACAT
>JAHKKF010515399.1:0-19601 GCA_019740295.1 Labeo calbasu
GAGTTACTCGAGGAATCGTTTCAGCCCTAGATTCGATTAATCGTGATTAATTGTTTGACCAGCGTATATTCGATCTATCTTTGTAAATGTATCATTGTACATTTTTGTAAGGGATGATAAACTCACATCTCAGAAAACATTAAAAACCAACCAAGTCCCTTCAATAATACTAAATACAGAACATTAGCAGAGTTTGACTTGCCTGTCAGTCTCCATCGCTGGGGATAAGCCAGCTGCAGCAACTTTTTGACATCTTCTGAGGGAACACGTAAAGGGGTTTCTGAGGTTTTAACTTTACTCTCCTGATTTACCACAGACTTTGCGGTTTGTTTGGAGTCCGTAGATGTGCTATAGAAAGCAACCGTGTGTCTGGAGTGTGTCCACGCACTCTTGGGTAGAAACACCCCTCCAGTTCTGAGACAAGAGAGCCAGGATATGTTCCTTCCTTTATACACAGGCAACACAAGGACATCAAATGATCCATTTTTGCGCACTTGCCTTTTCCACGGTGTTCTTGAGGTTCGATTGGGCAAATGATAAAATGTATCTGACCGACAGCAGGTAATGTTACACTGTTGCAGCTTCCCGATAGTAAATCTTGTCATTCGCAACATTGTCCCATACATTTGGAAAAGAAGACGACCAAAACGAAGTTTACGAGTCTCACCTAAGCATTATATGCACACTGTACAAAGTCAGATGACCAAGAGCGGTGCTGTAAATATTGGAGTATGTGGACACACTCTTGACTGCATGACACTGGGCTCACGTTAGAAAGACTGACTTGTTGCAGGCCGGGGTCGACGGTTACTGAGCATTATCTGTTCCTGACAGTTTTCACATCCAGCCCTTGTTTGCCTTATCTTCATACACGCCCAGCGCATTCACCGGTAGCGCCCTGTCACAAAAACCTGCTACGCGACATCTGTCGGTCTGTACTCAACACAAAGTCAGTTATTTTTTCAATGACAGAAAAGTACCATTTTGAGTGTTTTAAAATAAAATAGGACTAAAAGGTGACCCCTGTGATTTCCTTGACTTCGAGGAAGCAAAGTGTTACTACACCAATGGACGATCTCCGTCATAGATATTAACACGGAGATGTCGCATTGGTCTGGTCAATATCGCCGCCATCTTAGGAAGGTCAACACTGTTTTAAGTAAATAATTCACCGGTTTTAATATATTGTTCATGTATTTTGAACATAAATAACTGTTAACCTATGTTTCTATTTATTATGATTTAGTACGAAATGTAGTATTATTGTTTTAAGACTTCTGGATTCATTGACCTTCTTTATCGTCGATTTAAAACGGAAGCTTTAGTTTAAATAAATCAGACCGTGCTTATGATCATCTGTATTATTAAGAGACAGCCTTTTACTAATACTAAAATTCTTTTTTTACGTTTAATCTCCTACAATATGCAGAATCGGTCAGCGTTTATGATAAACATAATCTTGTAAAAATGCTGCCTGTTGCACACATCTTGCGGGATGATATTGACCTTTTCAATATGGCGGATCTGAAAACACGGCAGCTGATGCGGAATCTATTTTTTTCGTTCTATGATCTCTGACGAAACCGTTCTCAGACACGACAAGTCAAAACGTTTAATCGACCGACCACTTGTTAAACAAGTCTTTTCTCGGGTTACTTTGTATCTGTTCATCACTTAGCCCCCATTAAAGGTAACCGGCATTTCAAATTTTAGACATTTTTTCATTATCATGTTTAGCTTGCTGTAGTGTCAAGGTTACTTTGGTCACAAGGTAATTTATATGTACATGTTAGCAATCTGACGTTATAAACATTACTGATAAGAACTCCTGAAGCAATTCATATAACTACAAATGTTTATAATACAATGAACCAGCTTCACATGCGCTTCATCCTCAAGTGTTGATGATCATTCTCGATTATTACCGTCTTGTGTGAAAGTTAAGAGGTTAGAGGTCTTTGCAGTCTCCAGCGACAACACGTGTGTGATGAGATTGTGAGTATTTTAAAACTTAATGTCTTTATATGAAAAATTGCTTACTGTAACGCTGGTCATATTACGGCCCGTTTTATTACATAAAATCTATCACGCTTTCAGATTTTTTTCGTGATGTGATTCGCTAGGGGCTGCCAAACATCTGCTGGTGTGTTTAAAATAATTTTAAGAGTTTACTTTAGTATATGGCTTTTGACATGGAAAATGTATGTGTTTCTCTCTATTCAGATTCGCTCGCATATTATTATTAGCATTATTATCGTTGCTATTACTGATGTTGTTGTTTATGCTATTACAGTATAATAATGCTAGCTAGTTTTGTGATCGAGATGGACAGAAACCTAAAGAAAATCTTGACTGTTATTAAAAAAGTTTAGTAATTTATCCAAACTATGTATATAAATACATTACAATATCTGTAAATATCCTTTTATTCTTCATAGGCTAGAAGAAGTGCACTTTACTGGATGACTGGTTAATTGTAAAGTGAACATTGGTTATCATATCATGCTAATCTCTGTGTTTGTTCCTTTAGACATAAATATATTTAGATATGGCTGCTATTTACTCTGGCATCCATCTGAAACTGAAAAACCCTCGCACACCCTGGCCAGACAAACTAAAACTTGCTCGATTTGCATGGATATCAACACAGTGCCTTCTTCCTAATAAAGAGCAGGTAATTTATCTGATTAAAATATAGACTTGTTCTCAGTCTGCATATTTTTGAGTATACAAGTTTACTTTTAACTGGATAAAAGTATAAAAATATATGTTTTTTAAACATTGATGCTTCTTTCCCCATCAAAGGTTCTGTTTGACTGGGCAAGTCATGCCCTCACTTGTTTTTACAATAAGAAGGTGGATGTACCCTCAGAGGTGGTGGAGGGTTTATGGACCTACCTAGATGATATCCTTCACAGCAGGAAGCTTCATAATGTGCTGAGTGAAGGAAAAACCATTAGCCTTCGTCTCACACTAGCACAGGTATTTTCCAGTACTTCAGTTATCAAGAGTTTAACTTGGACTCACACATGAAGTTTCACTTCTCTTGGATATACATATGAAGAGTTAAGATGCAAAAACCTCTAAATCCATCTGACGTATTTCTTTAAAATTAGCATTTCTTTCTGGCTACGTTGTATAGGTTTCTATGTAAGTAYTGGTACTTCTAATTGGGCTGAGGCTGGAATTTAGCGAGTTTGAATTAAAAGTATTTGATGAAYGTATGCTATGTGTCAGGAGCATTCACTCAGCGTCATTATCTCATTTTTGACCGAGRTGGCTTTTAGCTAGTTTTGCATCTGAGCTCTTCATATATTAGCACCAATATAGTTTGGAATAATAATTAAGAGAAGTCCACTTCCAGAACAAAAATTTACAAATGATGTGCTCACCCACTTGTCATCCAAGATGTTTACGTCTTTCTTTCTTCGGTCGTAAAGAAATTATGTTTTTTGAGGAAAACATTTCAGCATTTTTTTTCCATATAGTGGACTTTAATGGTTCCCCGAGTTTGAACTTCCAAAATGCAGTTTAAATGCAGCTTCAAACGATCCCAAATGTGGTTGTAAACAATCCCAGCTGAGGAAGAAGGGTCTTATCTAGCAAAACGATCGGTTATTTTCATTAAAATGATATGATTTATATACTTTTTTTAATGTCAAATGCTCGTCTTGTCTTACTCTGCCTGAACTTTTTTTCCGGTTCGTGACAGTTAGGGTATGTTGATCTTCTTTGCATGGTCACTTTGCAAAGACTGGGTCGGTACTTCTGCAGCGATGTAGGATGATTTTGAAATCATTTTTGAAGTTGTGGGATAAAATACGATTGGAATTTTTCAAAATACCTTAACAGTATTGAACCACAATACACAGAGTTCAGGCAGAGCAAGACGAGATGAGCGTTTGAGATAAAAAAGCGAAAGCATTATTCGCTAGATAAGACCCTTCTTCCTTGGCTGGGATCGTTTACAACTGCATTTGGGATCGTTTGAAGTCGCATTTAAACTGCATTTTGTAAGTTCAAACTCGGGGCACCATAGAAGTCCACTATATGGAGAAAAACGCTGAAATGTTTTCCTCAAAAAAAACATAATTTCTTTACGACTGAAGAGAGACAGACTTCAACATCTTGGATGACAAGGGGGTGAGTACATTATCTGTGAATTTTTGTTCTGGAAGTGGACTTCTCCTTTGATGTCTGCTTGTATTTTTATCATTGTAAGTCTCTTTGATTTAGTCTGTTATGCTAATTCATCAGTATTACTTACATATTAGTAAAGGTTTACTTTTTTTGTCAGCATTAACAAATACAATGCATATACTGATGATTATTAAAGACTTTTATCTAAAACATGCTGTTCATAACATATGATGAGAAAAATCCCCCCACAACAATGTAGTAACTTAAGAAAGAATATAGTCAACCTTAATAAAGTCAGAATGAAGGTCAAGCTGTTAATGCACACTTTTTCTATAACAACGGACTGAATAACTAAAAGAAAAAGAATATAAAAAAAGTTTGAATATAATTTTGCACTTTTTTTATCGGTGCTGTTTTTGATGGCTAAAATTAGATGTCATTTATTTCTGAGTAAAACGGACTACAGTGAATGAATATCGCAAGACGAAATATTAATTTACTAAACTTTAAGGATTTTTTTTTGGTAAAAAATAAATAAATAAACTGTCAAAATGAACACTGCATTCATAATTTGTTTTATTTCATTCTAGATTATCAATGACAGGATTTTGGACTGTTCTTCGCAACTCGATTCTGTCAGTTTCCACACCATTCTGAGCTGTTGTCATGGCATCTTGACCTCCCCGGTACTTTCTGTGACCTACACTGCTAAGTATGAATTGTTAGTGGAGCTCTTGAATCGACTCTGTGGTTTGTCCAGCATGCAGCTCAGGCAGCAGAGAGATGAGGAGCCTCTCTCTCTCAAAGTTTTTGAGGTTCTCCTTCTTGTTCTCAGCACCTACCTAACAGTGCAGAAACAGCAGGCAAACTCCAACCGAGTGTTTTCCCAGGTAACGGCACACCTTCTTCATTCGCTTCTCCTGCTCAGACACCTACTGAGCACTAGAGTATGGACTGAGAAGGATGATGTAAAGATTCGTCAGAATCTGAGCAAGGAAATCCGGAGCAAAGTGGATGCGGTTCTTCAATCAGCGCTCTTCATCCCTGATCATTTGCTGTCCTATAAGGAAGAGGTTTTACCATTGGAGGATAAAGCTGGGGGCAAAAAGAGCCATGCGGGAAAGGGCTTGCAAGGCCCTGTCAATGTGATTCTTTCGAAACTTAGCGTCCAAGGAGCTAACGAAGAGGAAGCAGCTTTATTTTACACCGTTAAGTCAAACTCTCTGCCCCTGCTTTTTAAATTTGCCTCAGATACGTTTTGTAAAGGGGGAGAAAACAAGCAAGTAATTTTCCACCTCATGACTAAGCTCATGACTGCTTTGGGGTTCACAGATGAGCTTGATATTGATGAAAAATTTAGTGCATCGAACTGGGGTATTGCTTTATTAGCTCTGGAGAACCTCCTGAACTCCTGTTTGGCTGGCGATATCTATAATGTGGCTGCAGACAGAATACAACACAAAGAGGTGCAATTGAATTTCTACAGGAAACTGGCTCGCCTCTTATTTAACAATACACAGATGGGCATCCCAGCTTGGTACCGCTGTCTCAGAGCTCTGCTCGCACTGAATCACCATATCCTGGAGCCAGATTTAGATGAGCTCCTTTCAGCTGTGTGGGTTGATGCAGACAACATGGAAGTACGTGTTAGGAAAGCCAGAGAAGCACTCGTGTCTGCCGTCTTGCAAACTTATGCCAAACTCCGACAGCTGCCTAAACTTATAGAAGAGTTGCTTGATGTAGTGTGTCGGCCTGCAGCGGATGAATTGAGACCGCCGTTGTTGCCCGAAACGATACAGAATACCCTGAGTCAGTGTTTGCTTGACAATCCTCCGAGCCAAAATCTTGAGATCTGTTGGCTCATTTTAAAAAAGATGCAGTGCTGTCTTCTCCCTTACATCCAAGATGAAACATCGGATTTGGCATTGAAAGTGTTTTCTTTGAGTTTGCTCCTCTACGCTGTACTCTTCAGTTTCAAAACCCTGGATAACAGCACCCCGGTGCCAATCGTGAAGAAAACTCAGAGTTTTATGATGGAGATGTTGAAGGTCGTTGAAGACCTTTTGAAGCAGAACCTTGTCACCGAAGGCACTTGGATGGAGAAGGTCCAAGAGGTGACTCTTCTGCTTACTCATACTTGGGTTGAGGTGGATACGCTCTTCCAGATTCACTGTTCTAAATACACATCTCTGGCCGCCTCACAGAGTGGCACCTTAGTAGACAAAGCCCTGACATTAAGGCACATAGACAATCCACTTGGTAAATTATTACAGAATCTCCTTGCGCTCCACAAGCTGAAGATACACATGCTCAAACCATCTACTGAAACATCAGAAGCATCAAAAATGGCTCGGTTTATTCTAAACAGGCAAGACCTATCATCAATGATGCTTGATGCCAACCAGACCTGGGACTTTCAGTTTTGCACTGTTAATGCCAACACTTGTATAGCAGCCAATTGGTTTCTTGTTACCTCCAACCTTCCATTAATTGCTCCTTACCTCAAACCAAATGACACATCTGTTTTTGCAGAATGCATATTGAAGTCTTTGCTTCAGAGTTTGGAAGCCTCTGAAAGCAATTTGGAGAACACTGGCATCTCTGTCTCCTTAATATCCAGGCAATTACTCGAGAGTCCTGTACTTTGTGAGTTCCCTGAGATTTTCTCTGCAGTGATAAAGTGCATCATCAAGGCATTTCTTGGACAGCTTGGCTCATCACACGTTCGGTTAATCAGTCCTTCGTTTTTGAAGCCTTGTGTGGAAAAGGCTGGAATTGAAGATGAAGACAGAAACATGAAGAGACTGAAAGCCATTGGACAGGAGATGTCCGACTCTGTCAAAAAAAAAACCTCCGTGTCTCTATCTAAAACTCAGGTAGATGAATTACAGCAGCTGCTCAAAGTCACAAGTATGCTGAATGGAAATGCAATGTCTCCTGAAGACTTCTCAGAACTTTTTCTGACTTTGTTCACGCTGACTTCTTGCATTCAGTGTGATCTCGCTGCATCTGTTGGATTGCTCAAAGAGCTTTTTAGCATTATGGCTTCACTCCTGGTGGTTAAAAACTCTCAAATGATCCTGAAAGTTGTTCATGGAAGTAATCTCTTAGAGGCAACTATGACATCCCTCTTTTCTCGGAGCAGCAAGGGGCTCTTCAAGGGTCTGGATGGCCAGATCTGGTTGTCTTTCCTTCAGTCAGTCCAAGACTTCATTCTCTCCCTAATTCAGCTCATAATCGACCGGAAAAGCAGCATGTGTCTCAATCTGGAGAAGTTTACCTCCTTCATTGTTGAAAGTAACCTCACCGCAGGAATTCTAGATGCAGGGGATCTCTGCTCTCTACAGCTCCATCTGGTAACTTTAAGCATGCTTTGCAAAGAAATGATCACAAGCCTCGACAAGAACAAACAGCTGGATCAGACTCTGACTCATTTGTTAGAGAAGGCCACTACTGTCATGGAGCCAGCCATACAGGCCGTGCTCATGCACAAGGGAAGTAGACAGAGCCAGTCCTTTTCAATTGAAATGGTAACAGTCATGATCAGGAGTGAACTAGCAAGAGCCTCAATCTCTGAGGACGTTAGCCCGGTGAAAATATCCCACTTGGCTTTCTACCGCAGCTTTTGCAAGCAGATCTTAAAGGAACTCAGCCCAGCACCTCGGCCTATGGACTTCCTCGTTTCATCAGTTAACTATCTCTCCGCGTTCTACATGGCAGCTGAAAAGACCAAAGCGAGAGATCTTGAAGAACTGCATATTAAGATTTTGCAGAATATCCATGCACTGCTGTCAGGTACGGTACCCTAAAACTTCAAAACTTTGGCTTGACTAAATATGTTGTGAATCGTCTGCTTGTTCTGTAAACATTATGTCAATCATTTCAACAGGAACATGGTTGTCATTGTCAGACGTGAAGGAGCTGGAGGGGCCAGTAAAGGAGCTGCTAAATCAGCTGGTGTCCAGCTGTTCTCAGGAGCAGTTCCATCTATTACTGCTGATGCTCAGAGAGGGGCTTTTACCAGCAAAGATTGAAGGAGGCCACTTCACTGTAAGATAATGTAGCGTAATGGAATAAATTTGTTACTTAATGGATAGTTCACCCAAAAAATGAAATTCTGTCATTAATTACTCACCTTCATGCAGTTCCAAACCCGTAAGAGCTTTGTTCATCTTTGGAACACAAATTAAGATCTCTTTAATGACATCCAAAAGCTCTCAAACCCTCCATAGACAGCAAGGGTCCTACCACGGTCAAGGACAAGAACATCGACAAAATAGTCCATGTGACATTAGTGGTTCAGTTGCAGTTTTATGAAGCTACAAGAATACTTTTTGTTTTGCAAAAAAACTAGCTCTATTCAGAGAGAGTTAGAGAGCTCTTGGATTTCATCCAAAATATTTTAATTTGGGTTTCAAAGGTAAGTGAAGGTCTTACGGGTTTGGAACGACATGAGGGTGAGTAATTAATGACAGAATTTTCATTTTTGGGTGAACTATCCCTTTAATGCCATTCATTTGTTTACAAGCTTATCACATTTATTCAGTTTCATGGTTTTATTTTATTTGGTGTAATTTTTAAAAATTAAAAGTCCCTAGTGCCCATTTATCAGTAAATTACACTAGTTGTAATTTATTAGACATTAAAACCCAAACAGGACACATAATAAAGTAAAGTAATTCGCATTCTTTGTTATGAAATTTAAATGACTTAAAGTGAAACATCACCCATGAGTGACACGCCATCTTTCATAGAAATACAAAAAGCAGTGGAGTAATTCAGGTCGGAGGACAAAAACATCTTAATGCATGTACAATTAGATATATAATGAGTTTGGAAAGTTGTTTTATTATTAGGTTATTGCAGACATCTTTCATTGTTTGCATTTTAAGCAGGTTTTGATGCAATCTGAGAAATAGACTCTCTCTTTGTTGTTGCATAAATTAAACTATGAATGTCATTCGAACAAATTACTGAAACGTAAAGGGCTATTATAAAGGTTTCTCTGCTTAGAAATGAACTAGTAATGATTAGGAATCATTTCATTGAATGACAGCCTTAGGTATTATATTTGAAAGTCTGTCACCTGTTTTGATAGATGCAACGTGTGTCTTTATTCTGCAAAGTGAAATTGATAACTGAATTTGACATGAAAAGATCCATTCCTTTTTTTTTTTTTCCAAAGCACTGTTCAAAGCACATTTATTTAGTGTGCGCTGATATGTTGTTTTGTTTTTTCTTTCGCAGGAGGTTCTGTCCACTGTAACTTTTATAAAGCTGCTCGCCTGTTGTCTGTTTCCAGAGCATTGCTCAAAGGCTTTTTGGCTCATCACTCCACAAATCATGTCTACTCTCATTGTAAGTATTTCAGTACCTGTTTTCAATTTGTTTTCCATTTGATGTTTTTCCTTGAATAAGATTAATCACACATGCTTTTCTGTTGTATTAGTCTCTTTTTAGTGCGATTTGTCTTTCAAGATAAAAGTATCAAGCTGTCTATTTTTTGTGTGTAAACTTCTGCATTTGGCCATTGAATGAATAGGATATACAGTTGAGGTCAAAAATTTACATACGCCTTGCAGAGTCTGCAAAATGTTAATTGTTTTCCCAAAATAAGAGGAATTATACAAAATGAATGTTATTTTTTTATTTAGAACTGACCTGAATAAAAATATTTCACATAAAGGAGAAAACGATGCATTAAGAGCCGGGGGTGAAAACTTTTTGAATTTGAAAATCAGGGTAAATTTAACTTGTTTTGTCATCTGGGAAACATATTAAGTATATTCTGTAGCTTCTGAATGGCAGTGCTAAATGAAAAAAATATAATAGATTATTAGGTAAAATAAGAAAATGTACACATTTTCATTCTATTCAAAAGTTTTCACCCCCCGGCTCCTAATGCATTGTGTTTCCTACTGAAGCATCAGTGAGCATTTGAATCTTTTGTAATAGTTGCATGTGAGCCCCTCAGTTGTCCTCAGTGTGAAAAGATGGATCTCAAAATCATACGTTGTTGGAATGGATTAAAATACGCAAAAATGCTGAAAACCAAAGAATTTGTGGGACCTGAAGGATTTTTCTGAAGGCAGTTTAAGGAAAATAAGGCAAAAAAAAAGCTTACGAACAACTATCAATCAACAAAACAAAACAACAACAACAAAAAAACAGCTGTGGATCAAGCATATGTTAACTTTTGAACGGGGCATTTTATAAAATTTTTAATTTTTGGAAATTATAAAGCAGAATAAATAAGCTTTCCATTGATGATATGGGTTTTTTTTAGTATAGGACAGTATTTGGCTGAGATACAACTATTTAAAAATCTGGAATCTGAGGGTGCAAAAAAAATTAAAATAGGGAGAAAATGATTTTTGGCATTGAAAGAAAAATTAATGATAATTTTGACTCATTCAATGTATTGTTGGCTACTGCCACAAATATACCCGTGCTACTTATGACTGGTTTTGTGGTCCCGGGTCACTTATGAAAACCTCTTTTATGTGAAATATCTTATTCAGGTCAGCTCTAAATAAAAAAAAAAACATTAATTTTGTATGATCCCTCTTAATTTGGTAAAACAATTAACATTTTGCAGATGTTGCATAGTGTATGTAAACTTTTGACCTCAACTGTAACAATTTTAGACAAATTGAGGCACATACTGCTTTAACAATATTCCATGAGCATGCAAAGCCAGTAAACCCAGGAACAAGAAAATGCAGAACAAAAGGAAAAAAAATCAATTTAGTCAACTTTACACTTTAATTAACACACAAAGAAAAAGTGCTTTAACAAAAAATATGA
The DNA here is from genome assembly GCA_019740295.1 of Labeo calbasu. Taxonomy (NCBI): domain Eukaryota; kingdom Metazoa; phylum Chordata; class Actinopteri; order Cypriniformes; family Cyprinidae; genus Labeo; species Labeo calbasu. The sequence continues at coordinate 10,948 of JAHKKF010515399.1, forward strand.
GGCTCACATTTCACTTTTAAACCCTCCAGGTGCATGGCACTGTTTATTTCCTTTATAAATGATTTGCTGGACTTCTTGCTTAAATAAAAACCGAGGGACATTATGCAATAAATTCTATAAAGCTTTGCTTCAATCGAGCCTGTAACGTTCCTGTAGGGTGCCTAGAGAGTTGGCTGGCAGTGAAAAACACCAAGCAGCTAGCTTTGTAAAACATATCACATACCTCACCCACCGGCCTGCCTCTCTCTTGTCTTGATTTAGCATTAAAATTCATCTGCCTGGAAAAGTCAGGTTTCAAAGTCTTGTCTATGTCACTGAGTTCACCGAAGGACTGTGTGTGCCTGTCAGGTTACTTTCATCACTGCACTTTTCTTCTCAGTGTCAGAACTTGACATACTAAAGCTGCCGCTAGCAGAGTTCACCACAGCGACTAGAAGCTTTGTTAACCTTATGCTGTGCACATCTATACTCGTACACAAATAAAGAACAAGCTCTGCAATCGTCACTTTTGTGATTTAATATTTTATAGCACTGATCGTTTGCTCTGCAGTTGAAAAGCATTCTGTTAGAAAGCGAACTGATATTGTGCTATGTTTGAAGGTGTCTGCAGGATTTCTGGTAAATGTCAGCCTGGCTTGTAGGAGCTCTTACATAAGATTTCTATTTTATAAATGCTGTCCTTTGAACTATCTATTTATCAAAGCATCCAGGAACATTTTTTTTATCATGGTTTATACAAAAATACTAAGCAGCACAGCTGTTTTCAACATTGATATAGAAAGGAATGTTTCTTGAGCAGCAAATCGGCATATTAGAATGATTTCTGAAGAATCTTGTCACCTTGAAGACTGGAGAAATGGCTGCTGATAATTCAGCTTTGCCATTGCAGGAAAAAACAGTGAGTTAAGCAGTATCCTTTTGTTTTCTCCCTCATTTTTAGTTTGTTATAAAGGAGTCCAGCAAGATCCCTTCTCTGACCCGTGCACTGACGTTACCAGCTCTCGAGACTTTGACTGTCCTGCTCCAGCAGGGTAAAGCAATGATCTCCAACCCACACCATGTCATTGTGGTTTTGGGCGCACTGCAGTTTGTGCCTCTTGACAGTCATTCCGTGGAGGACTACCATGCTGCTTTTGAGGCCATCCATGAAGCTCTGTTTGTAATTATCCACTGCTACCCTCAGGTGAGTATCCCGGGACTGGAGGGAGAGACGGATAAGAGTTTAAACTTGATAAAAGGTGCACATTTTATTGTTGAATTCTCTCAAGTTGAATTATATCCTTATATGTTTTAAATTGACTTAACAAATAAGCCAGAGGCCATAGAGGTAGAAACTGTGCCAGATGTTATCAGTTTTCTAAAGACGGGTCTCTGACATCTGTTTATCTGCACTTGCTTTGGGAAAATGTTTTATTAATGTGGCTTTCAGGGTTTTGTTTCATGAACACACCCAACATGCCGTGTCTGGCAGAAGAAAAATGAATCCCATATTATGAAAAGAATTATATAATCCCATATTATATAAAGAATGCAATATATCTGTACAGTATGACAGATTTTCTTGAGATGAAAAGCATTGTTACTCAGGCTGACTGTTTTTATTGAGTAAAATGCAGTAATTTGCTCTTATTGTTTTAAAAACGATGGATGTCATGGTAATATGTAACATTAGGCTCAATTGGTAAATTAGTTCTCTGAGATGCTTTGGATAGTGCTGATGTTTCCATAGGTTTATGCAAATAGGTGTATTACAGGCTAATGCTGCTTGATGTTAGGAGTGAATATTACAGTGCCCTGGAGAGGCATTTAATTTGCACTTAATGCAAGTGAAAATTAGAATGTAGTTTGGAAAGTTGCCACAAATCCTGAGGGGAAGGAGCTCATGGTGTCTGGTAGGTAAGGAATACTGGTACTGTGTAAGATAAGGTGTACCGGTTGCTTTGCCAGTGAAAGTAGGAGACTTGGAACCATCTCAACATGACATCTCAACATCTCATGTTTGATAGGCTTTAAGTGAAATGAGAGCACACTTTAGGAGTAAAATCATTTTAAAATGATGAAGACATGCATGTTGAATCAGAGATTTCATTAAAACGTCTACATAACTGATTCCTGTAAATTTAATCTTAGCAATTGAAAATTTAAACTTAGCAATTCTTAGTTGTTTTGCCACTACAGTGTAAATCACATACACTTTCAAAACATCTGTCTTAAAGGATTAGTTCACTTCCAGAAAAGAAAAATTCCTGATAATTTACTAATTTACTTGCTTCAGTCGAAAAGAAATGAAGGTTTTTGAGGAAAACGTTCAATGGAGATCAATAAGTTGAAGGTCCAAATTGCAGTTTCGGCACAACTTCAAAGGGCTCTACTCAATCCCAGCCAAGGAATCTTATCAAGGGTCTTATCTAGCCAAACGAATGGTCATTTTCTAAAAAAAATAAAAATGTATGTACTTTTTAACCACAGATGCTTGTCTTGCACTAGCTCTGCATTGCACATCACATTGGAAACGTCACGCACGGTTTGTTCTTTGTCTGTGTACTCTGGTTCAAAAAGGTAGGATTGGGCAAAAAACTCATCTCATTTTCTCCTCAAACTTTAAAATCGTCCAACTTCGTTATTTTAGCTTTTTTTGTAAATGGTTTCTTTGCATGTTCGCTTGGGTCAGTACTTTTGCCTATGTCATGACCTTTGTGTGTGTGTGACCTTTCCAGGTCAAGTCGAGCTAGTGCAAGGTGAGCATTTGTTGTTAAAAAGGATATACATTTTTTTTTTTTTTTTTTTTTTTAAGAAAATGACAGATCGTTTCACTAGATAAGACCCTTATTCCTCGGCTTGGATCGTGTACAGCCCGTTGCACTGAAACTGCAATCCACTTCAACCCGTTGGCCACCATTGAAGTCCACTATATGGAGAAAAATCCTGGAAACATAATTTCTTTTTGACTGAACAAAGAAACACTAAAACATCTTGGATTACATTGTGGTGACTATTATTGTGGAAATGTTTATTCTCGACGTGAACTAATGGATAGCTCACCCAAAAATGAAAATTTGGCCAACAATTACTTACCTTCATGATGTTTCAAAGCTGTGTGAGGTTCTGTCTTTTGTTGAACACAAAAGATATTTTGAAGAATGTTGGTAACCAGACAGTTCTTGGTGGCCAGGTTTCCATCCAAAGTTGCGAATTTACTTTGTGCGCAAAACTGGAATAACGCTTAACATTTGCAAATAAGTTTCCATCCAACGAGTCAAAGAGAACAAAATTGTCACATCCTGATAAACTGGCACTAAATATCACTAAGAAAAGTAGAATCTCCCATTCGCATTAACTCAATTGAAAAACCACCTCAAGTAAGCGTAAAAATTTTTTTTTTTTGTATTGTGGTGTTTCCATCACTCGTTTCTGATGCGATACTTCAAAATGTGCCTAAAAACTTGGTGATTTTCATTTTTGGCTGAACAATCCCTTTAGTTCAAACTAATTTTTCTCTCATACTTAAAACTTTACATGGTCATCTCAACTTAACATGTTTTTTAGAAAACGTAATGGCTAAATAAAAAGTGATAAATCACCCATCACTACTATCTTGCTTACACTGTTGCTAGGATTCAGCTAATACATCTGTATTCTATTAAAATGTTAAATGATTCAGGGTCAAATGTTTAGCTTGCTTATAAAGTTTTTTTTTTAGCACAGACGGTCATTTATTTTTTTTTTGGTATTTATTGGATAAACATAAAGGCCAGTGGATATTACACTGAGCCCAGCTGTGGACCAGTTTTGAAAGCTTTAAATGTTTGCAGGTTATGCTGAAGGCTTCTCCCACCTTCCTGAATTGCTTTTATCGCTTGGTTTCATCAGTCATGCATGAAGGCAGACAGCGGGGTGACTCTGACAGAGGTAAGCATACGTATAATACCCACGTTTGTTTATATTTAAACATTATATACAGCTTAATCTCTCACAATGTCTGCATTTGCATATACAATAAAACAGGAATATTGTTTTAATTTAAAATAACTGTTTTCTTTTTGAATATATTTCCAAATTTATTCCTGTGACGCAAAACTGAATTTTCAGTATCATTACTCCAGTCTTCAGAAATCATTCTAATATAATGTTTTGCTGCTTAAGAAACATTTCTTATCATTTTCAATGTGAAAATTTCAATTTTTTCATTGAATAGAAAGTTCAAAAGAACAACGTTTATTTGAATTAGAATTATTTTGTTCGATATAAATACAGTATAAATGTATTTACTGTAACTATTGATCAATTAAATGTGTAATTAAATGAATAAAATACTTTTAAAAAGTCTTATTGATCCCAAACGTTTGAACAGTAGTGTGTTTATGTGTATATAATACTTATATTGAGAACTCTTTTGCTTAAATCCTATTTAATTTACCTTTTCTCCCTTTTATGTATTGTAGTTTGCAAATGTCAATGCTGAGTTTCTCTTGTTAATATTTTATTCATCCTATTGTTGTAACCTTTTACGTAAGACTTCTGTGCAAGCAAACAAATTTAATATCAATGAATTCAAAAGCCCTTTCTTGTCAGCATGTCTGCTCTTATTGTTGGCTGTAGTGGACAAAAGATACTGGAAAGCACCTGATGCTGGCAAGTTATTACACTTACAATTTGATATGAGAAGTGTGGTGTTCTCAACCATTTGTTGAGCATCAATAGAGCCATATGTCTCCTGGTACTTTTCCATCTACAAATTGCACTGAATTCATTTATTGTGCCGAAAGATGTTATTTGAGGTATGATTCACCTAATGAGACAAGCACATCGTTGAGCTGTGTTCAGAGACAGACGCTTGCTGACTGTGGCTCTGTGGATTGAATTTCAAAGTGAGGTGAAGGAGAAAAAAATTCCATGAAGAAAGAAGGTTGAATTTGATCCTGAAGCTCAAGGCTGAACACATTGTAGCACCGAAGGTGTATACTTTTTTGAATTGAGAATTCTTTTTGTGATTTAGGATTTAAAGCCTTTTTTTCTTGCAGTAGCATCAGTACATTTAGTCTTTCTTCATTTCTCAGACTTTTATATTTCAAATCAAACTTTGGTCAGAACTGAAATGTATTTAGATGTGAGGCAATTTCAGTCTTATTGATCATCTTTATGATTTCTTAAAACATGAATTTGATGCTTACTCTTATCTGTCTGACAGATAAGATTTAACAAGGATTCATAGTTATAATATTTTAACTAACATAAAATGTATTTGAAATGAAAGATTAGAACACAGAATGTGTAATTAATGGATTTGGCAATACTTGCATGTACACTACCAGTCAAAAGTTTTTGAACAGTAAGATTTTTAATGTTTTTATGAAAAAAAAAAACATGCTCACCAAGCCTGCATTTATTTGATCCAAAATACAGCAAAATCAGTAATATTGTGAAATATTTTTACTATTTTAAATAACTGCTTTCTATTTGAATATATTTTAAAATGTAATTTATTCCTGTGATCAAAGCAAAATTTTCAGCATCATTACTCCAGTTTGCAGTGTCACATGATCCTTAAGAAATCATTCTAATATGCTGATTTGCTGTTCAAGAAACATTATTTATTGTTATTATCAAAACATTAAAACAGTTGAGTAAATTTTATTTCTGGATTCTTTGAATAGAAAGATCCAAAGATCAGCATTTATCTGAAATAAAAAGCTTTTGTAACATTATACACTATACCATTTAAAAGCCTGGAGTCAGTATAATTTTTTTTTTTTTTTTTTTTTTTTTTGGAAAGAAATTAATTCTTTAATACTATTTAGCAAAAATGGTTTAAATTAATCAAAATTGACAGTAGAGACATTTATAATGTTACAAAATGGAAGATTTATGTTTCAGATAAATGCTGTTCTTCTGAACTTTCTATTTATCAAAAAAACCTGAAAAAATATACTCGGCTGTTTTCAACATAATAATAATAATCATAATCATAATAATAATAAACGTTTTTGAGCAGCAAATCAGAATATTAGAATGATTTCTGAAGAATCATGTGACTGTGGAGTAATGATGCTGAAAATTCGTCTTTGAAATCACAGGAATAAATTACATTTTAAAATATATTCAAATAGAAAGCAATTATTTTAAATAGTGAAAATATTTCAGAATTGTACTGTTTTTGTTGTATTTTTGGATCAAATAAATTCAGGCTTGGTGAGCAGAAGAGAAAAAACTTGAAAAATCTTACTGTTCAATAACGTTTAATTGTCGGCGCTGATAGCCTTGTGGGCAGCTCTCTGACATACAGTGCCGTTGCGCTTCGCTGCGTCCCATCTCTCTCTCCCACTTCGCTTCCTGTCCCTTCTAATCTGTCCTGTCATAATAAAGGCAAAATGGCAAAACTGGTTTGACTGGTAGTGTATACCAGACAGTGTACACTACCGTTCAGAAATTTGTAAAAAAAAATTTCGTCAGCGCCAATAGCCTCGTGGTTAGCGCGCCGACGCGCTGTGGGCGTCCCGAGTTCGAGTCCCAGCTCGTGGACCTTTCCCGATACCCACCTACACTGTCCTATCTAATAAAAGGAATAATAATGCCAAAAATAAATCTTAAAAAAAAAAAATGTAATATTATTATTTTTTATTATTATTATTATTTTGTGAAGTAGTTTACATTGTATTTCTAATAAATGCTGTTCTTTTGAACTTCCTATTCAACATAGAATCCTGATTGTGTAAAAATGTATTGCGGTTTCCACAAAATATATTATGCAGGACAACCATTTTTAACATTGATATTCATGAGAAATCTTTCCTGAGCACCATTTTAGCATATTAAAACCATTATTTTAAATTATAGTCATATTTGACCATATTACTGTTATATTGTAGTTTGGATCAAATAAATGCAGCCTTTGTAAGAAAATTCTTATGCAAAATGGTATTTTATGTGAGTGATTTTTCAAACTCTTATGTTTCAGTTAAAGGAACTGTAAGTAATTTGGAATGTTATATAAAATTTAAATAAATATTACACTTTTGAAATACATGTCGTGACATTTCACACCCGTCTAAAGGTTTACAGACTTGTTTTATGGAGGTCATGCTAAGTTTTTTGAATTAGAGTTAATTATTAGATTTTAATTAAATGCACCAACGGCGTTAAGCATAATTAATCACACGTGTTAACAGTTCTAATTAAAATATTACAATTACTTTGTGATCTTTCTTTTTTCAGCTTCTGAGAAGGACAAAGAGAGTCTTCTGAAGTGTGCCATGCTGGTGGAAAGGATGTACACTCATATTGCCAATGCTGCCGAAGATTTCACAGTCCTGTCCTCATTCATTGTTGCACAATACGTCAGTGAACTACAGAAGGTGAGACGCTAGTCATTATCAGTTTTTACCTGTCACACGCCCATACCAATTTCTACTCAAATGCTTTCTGAAATTGTCTTTTTTTACTTGAACTGCCTGCCAATGTTTGCTGGAATATTTTAGAAGAATCATCTCAGCGTCATAAATCTTAAACCACACAATTATAGCTTGAGAGTCGACGCGCTGGGACTTATCCGATGTCCTGCACTCTTCGCAACAGACCAGAGGTTGCGTTAACTTTAAATTGAAGAGAAACACATTGTCCAGTGTGTTTTGAGAGCCAATTGTTTTGTCAACTTGAAGTGTGAAATGCGATTGACCTCTAACTGCCCTGAGGCTCATGTTACTGCACTGAACAATCACATTGCAGATCATTGTTGTCATTGAATACCCTCACTATGAGATTCTTTCTTATTTCCTAGGTGACGCTTCAACCAGAAATTAAAGCACATCTAACAGAGGGCATATACTGTATTATGGACCATTGTGTTGAACAAGACATTAAGTTTCTGAACACCACTCTTCAAATGGGTGTCAAGGAAGTGTTCAGTGAACTGTACGATAGTTACACACACTATCACAAATCTCAAAGGCAAGGGGAAGAAAAGTACACCGTCTAAAAAAGGCATCCTCTACCTTAAAAAATAAATCTGTAATTTCTAATGTTTACTTCTAATTAATCTGTTATAAAAATAAATGTTTTTCAGCGTTGTATGATAGTGCACCCAAAAGTGAAAATTGTTATTATTTACTCACCGTCATGCTGTTCCAAATGTGTATGACTTTGTTCTGTGAACAATAGAAGATATTTAGATATAGAAGATATATTTTTGTCCACACAATAGAAATCAGTAGGTGTTCTGCAGAAAAATAACAGTCGTACAGGTATGAAACAGCATGAGGGTCAGTTAATGACGATGATTTTGGGTTTTACTTTAAATAAGAAAAAAAAAATCTTTGTTGTGACCATTTATTTTCTACATCCTTGCTTTTTGTAATTGACAAACTGTTTTTTTCTAAAGAGAACAGTACATTTTTGTTCTCAGACAAACCCTATTAAATAAAAAAACCTAACAGAGTTACGGTGCTACATCTGAATTGACAACCTTAAAAGAGAAGTCCACTTCCAAAACAAAGATTCACATGTAATGTACTCACCCATTGTCATCCAAGATGTTCATGTCTTTCTTTCTTCAGTTGTAAAGAAATTGTTTTTTGAGGAAAACATTTGAGCATTTTTCTCCATATAATGGACTGATATGGTGCCCCGATTTTGAACTTCCAAAATGCAGTTTAAATGCG
>JAHKKF010515401.1:0-10387 GCA_019740295.1 Labeo calbasu
TTTATGACAATTTATTGTAACACATACGTGACCCTGGACCACAAAACCAGTCATAAGAGTCTCATAAGAGAGATTTATGCATCACCTGAAAGCTGAATAAATAAGCTTTCCATTGATGTATGGTTTGTTAGAACAATATTTGGCAGAAATACAACTATTTGAAAATCTGGAATCTGAGATTGCAAAAATCTAAATATTGAGAAAATCGCCTTTAAAGTTGTCCAAATGAAATTCTTAGCAATGCATATTACTAATCAAAAAATAAGATTTGATATATTTGGGTTTGTTTAACCTTTCTTTCAGCGTGTTTGTGAGGGTGGATCCGCAGAACATGTCGTGCATCTCTCTGATGTCTGTTTCAAGTTCATGCAGAGGTAAATCTGTAAAACACTCCCATGAATGTGATGTACTGAACATTTGTTGTAACACTGAAAAAAAGCATCATATTTTTGTCCACAAAATGTTCCAGAAGAGTGTTTACCGTTTACACACAGTCATTTTTCTGATACAGAATCCCACTTTAATCTTTAATGCCTTTAGAAAAAAAAGTGTAGAAAAAAAGTTAAAAAACTACAATCGAATGTGTAATATTTTGCACGCTGTATAATAAAAAAAACAACCACAAAACAGAATTTTATAAAAAGCATTCATTATTATTGTGGTATAAAATGTTTTTACAAAGATAATAACAATCTTACAATATATTGTAAGAGACAATTTTAACAATAGAAACAAGGAAAAAGTACCATTTTTTAGTAATAATAAAAAATGTAAAACAAAACATTTACATCAGTCCATTCAGACAAAAAGATCTGAACAGTTACAAATGATCATGGTCTACAGGAAAAATTCAAAATAAATTTCTTTCTTTTTTTTTCTAATTTTTAACAAATATCTGTGATATTTTAAGTTCACAACTTAAAAAAATAAAAGTGATAATATTGGATGTGCATTTTAAAATTCCCCTAAAGACACTGCAAATTCCAGTTAGACATTAACAGCTTTCATGTGATCAATCCCTGAGCAAACATCCTCATCTCTGTAACATCTGCAGGGCTTTAAACATCTGGACAACAAATGCAAGAGCTTCATGCGAGAGCCATCGCCAACATGTCAATCTGTGCTCGGAAAACCAGTGAAATATCCTTGTGCATTTTTCAAAATCACAAAATTATAACATACTACACAGTAGCAAATCCAGCTCCCTCTCTTTAGGTAACAATAATTCAATAACACAATTCGGTCATTCAAGTCCTTCTGACACAAAATATACAGTATTAAACGATTATTCGATTTTCCAGTTTCATTGATTCATTCACACTAATGCTAATTTTAGTAGTTAAAAAGTTTTTTAAAAGTACAATAATATCAGCTAATGTACCTGTAACTGCTGGATAAAGCAGGTTATGTGTACCTTATTTACGCCTATGTTAGTGCATTAAAAGTACATATTAGCATGTTATAAAAGGGTGCCGTCTCAATGACAGTTTTTTTTTTTTTTTTATTCTGAGAGTGTAATAAACAGCAACAAACACGTTTATGTCAAATATGTATTGTTAAAGGACACATAGCTGCTCTGGATATAAACACAATAGCTGCGCCGTAAAGCAGAGAGTTTTCAGTGTGTTAATGCAAAGTGTTAACAAAATATAAATAAAGCTGTTTTGGACAGCTAAAAATAGCTGGATGCGGATGAGACCGGTCAGACCCATAAAATTTGCAAATGGCTGCGCCCGCTCTTACGGGTAGAAAAAGGTGAATAACTTGGGACTAACAAGTCAAATGTCACCAGCATGGGAACAAATGCTATTACCCATGTTCTGATGAAATCCATATCTTTAGCAAGAGGGTGCAAAATCTGCAACACTGACACTCAGCGAATACATAGAAAACCAGCTGTGGCAGGTCTTTGGGATTCTGTGTAGCTCTTTGGGATTTGCGTTCAGATGTGTCGCTTCATGTGCAAGGCGAGATGATCAGAACGAGAGAAACACCTGGAAAAATAAACCAAAAATGATTATGTATAGCTCAAAACCTATGTTTGAAACACTGTGTCCGATCACACACACACTTACCTGTCGCAGTGGCTGCATTTGAAGGGTTTGGCTCCGGTGTGTTTTCTGAAGTGCCGCGTCAGTTCATCACTTCGAGCGAAGCGCCACTCACAGCCGTCCCACGAACACCTGTATGGCTTCTCACCTGCATAACACATACCCACATAACATCACATTAATTCAAAGTTTTTTAAACTTGGGTCTGTGAGTTGATAAAAAGATGACAGTTAAAAAAATGAAAACAAAATAACTTGAAAAATAAAACTAGGGGTCGACCGACACCAGTACTGATTATTACAGATCAAGTAGACCAATAACCGATATTTTAAACCAATATACACTGCCGTTCAAAATTTGGGGTCAAGATTTTTGATGTTTTTTTTTTAAAGAAGTTTCTTATGCTCTTTCTTAGGCTGCATTTATTTGATCAAAAATCCAGAAAAAAACCCTTAATATTGTGAAATATTATTTAAATGTAAAATAACTGTTTTGAATATATTCTAAATGTAATTTATTCCTGTGATGCGAGGAATATATTTAGTCCGGTCTTCAGTGTCACATCATTCTAATATGCTGATTTATTATCAGTGCTGGAAACAGTAGTGCTTTCTAATATTTTGGAACCTGTGATACTTTTTTCAGAATTCTTTAATAAATACAAAGTTAAAAACAGCGTTTATTTAAAATAAAAAATCTTTTGTAACAATATAAACTACCATTTAATGTTTGTGACCAGTAAAATCTTATGTGTATCTCTATTTTAAAAAAAATAAATATATACTTTTATTCACTAAGGATGTGTTAAATTGATAAAAAGTGATAGCAAAGACTTAGAAAATATTTCTATTCTGAATAAATGCTGTTCTTTTTAACTTTTTACTCAAAGAATCCTGAAAAAAGTCACAGGTGCCAAAAAAATATTAAGCAGCAAAACTGTTTCCAAAATTGATAATAAAAGTAATAAATCAGCATAATAAAATGATTTCTGAAGGATCATGTGACACTGAAGGGTGCTGAAAATTCAACTTTGCATCACAGGAATAAATTATATTTAGAAATACATTAAAATATGAAATATTAATATGAATATATTACATCAAGAATAAAAATTTTCTCTAAATGCTTTTCCATTTTAAAAGCATCGGTATTGAAAATGACCAATACAGATGCCTAATATTGGTGCCGATAGTCGGTCACCCCCTAACAAAAACATTTGTTTACCTGCATATCATTAAATGATATCAAAGTTTTACACAATCTTAATCAGATGCAAAATAAACAAGCATTGTAACTACTGAAAGCATTCTTTGTTTATTGTTTGTAATGGGTTTCTTTGTTCTTCTTCATTACAATTTCCTTGTTTTGAAGCTATATTTAGTATATAACATGGAATTGTTTTAATTTATTGTCAATATTTAATTGTTCTGGGTAGCTCCACCCACATTGAAATCTCATTGGACCAAAGAACTGATTCTCATGTATATTAATTATAAAATATGGATGAGGAGAGATTGCTTGTAGAAGTTGGAACATTGGATATTATGTGGCAAGAAATTTATTTTGTGTTCAATTTGCCCTAATGATACAGCAGCTTTTGCATTTGGTGTTGACAGAGAAACTGCATGTAGCTGGGATCCTCATGTAAAATATTACAGTGCCATATTTTTGGGGGGGTTAATTTGATTTTCGAATTTAGAAGACATCCAAATGCTAACATGAAAGCATAGTGAGAAAAAGAGACAAACTTGGGTCAACCGGTACATAATCGTCACGTGCAACATGTCAGAACACGTTCACGCCCGCAAGCCCACGTCTCTATGTTGTTCTTTGCTGTGATCTGGGTTCCTTTATGATCTCTATTAGCTCTTAGTACAGTCAGTACAGTTTGCAAACATTCTTTAGATTGCATGCAAAGATGAACAGTGTGGGAACAGGGTTAACGCACACAGGGTAAGTAAACTATATTCCTAGAGTGTATGACAGCCAACATGAAGAATGAGCATTTCAAGAATGCAGGGAGTCGCCAAACCGCATTTACACACACTCTTCAAACATTCGCCCAAATATTCAAACAACAAGTGTTATGCAACAGCAGCGCTACATGGGAATGAACGCATACTGTGCATGCACAGAAACATTTGCATTTATATTAGGCATTATACACTGGCATTCAACAGCTTGGGATCAGTACGATTTTTAATGTTTTTTTTTTATTATTATAAATATTATTTTAAAGTTCTGCTCTGCAAGGCTGCATATATTTGAGCAAAAATACAGAAAAAACGGTAATATTGTGAAATATTATTGCAATACTGTTTCCAACATTGATAACAGATTAGTGATTTTTGAATGATCATGTGACACTGAAGACTGGAGGAATAGCTGATGAAAATTCAGCTTTGCATCACAGAAATAAATTATATTTTGAAGTATAATAAATTAGAAAACTGTTATTTTAAATTGTAATAATATTTCATAAGATTAGTTTTTTTTATTTTGATCAAATAAATGCAACTTTGATGGGCATAAGAGAGGCTTTAATCTTTTTTATCTGCAACTTAAATTGCATTTAAAGTATATCAGTTCATGCTGTTATGATTTTTGTGAAGGCTTTAGGAGTGGTTTTAAAAAAACATGCTTTCTAAGGCAGATTTATCAGAGTGACTTTCAACATGATCCAAAAGAGAGAAGTTTTGTTTCCCAAAGCTTTGTTTCCCAAAATACAGCAAAAACAGTAAAATTTTAAAATATATTTACTATTTTAAATAACTGTTTTCTATTTGAATATATTTTAAACTGTAATTTATTCCTGTGATTTCAAAGCTGAATTTTCAGCACCATTACTCGTCACATGATCCTTCAGAAATCATTCTAATATTCTGATTTGCTGCTCAAACCCCCCCTACTCAGCTGTTATGTTGAAAACAGCTGAGTAGAATTTTTTTTAGGTTTCTTTTATAAATAAAAAGTTCAGAAGAACAGCATTTATCTTTTGTAACATTATAAAAGTCTTTATCATCACTTATTAATTTCTAAAATTCTTTCCCTAAATACATAAATAAACATACTGACTCCAAGCTTCTGAATGGTATGTTACAAAAGCTTTTTAATTTCAGATAAATGCGGATTTTTGTGAAGGCTTTAGGAGTGGTTTTAAAAAAACATGCTTTCTAAGGCAGATTTATCGGAGTGACTTTCAACATGATCCAAAAGGGAGAAGTTTTGTTTCCCAAAGCTAAGCACACTGTTGTGGCAACAGTAAACCAAAATACAGGTAAGACTATAGACGCTCGCACAAAAACTGCTTACCGGTGTGTGTGCGTTGATGTGCTTTGAGGTGAGAGCTCTTGGTGTACACCTTCCTGCAGCCGTTGAAGTAACAGCGATGAGCTCTCCTTCGTCCTTCGGGTGACATCTCACCTTTGACCTCATCCCTTCTCGTCCCTTCTGCATCTTCTTTAACCTCCATGAGAGGGAGTGAGGGCGAGGAGGGTGGCGTCGGGGGCGTGTGTGCGATTACATGCTGCTGTGGGTGTGTGAGCTCATCAGCAGATGAAATGATCTTCTTACAGATGCCGAATGGTGAATGGGAAGCCGTAGCGGTCCCGTCCTGCTTGGGGATGGAAGCTTCCGGCGGCGACGAGTTCGGTTCAGTCCCGCAGCACCGCAGAAACTGGTTCCAGAGATTATCAGACTCACATACTGATCTTAGATCAGCTGCAGAGACGTAGGGCTCATTCTGCAGATAGCGCTCAAGCTCAAGACACGTCTGTAAGAGACAAATCAAGAACAATCAGTGACAAACACCAAATAGGAAACATGCACTGTATGAATGCAAATAGTTTATTTTACACTACCAGTCAAAAAGTTTTGAACAGTAAGGTTTTAAATGTGTTTAAAGAAGTCTCTTCTGCTCACCAAGCCTGCATGTATTTGATCCAAAGTACAGAAAAACAGTAAAATTTTAAAATATATTTACTATTTAAAATAACTGTTTTCTATTTGAATATATTTTAAAATGTAATTTATTCCTGTGATTTCAAAGCTGAATTTTCAGCACCATTATTCATCACATGATCCTTCAGAAATCATTCTAATATTCTGATTTGCTGCTAAAAAAAAAACCATTTATTATTACTATTATTATTATGTTGAAAACAGCTGAGTAGAATTTTTTTAGGTTTCTTTTATAAATAAAAAGTTCAGAAGAACAGCATTTATCTTTTGTAACATTATAAATGTCTTTATCATCACTTCCCTAAATAAATAAATAAATAAATAAACATGCTGACTCCAAGCTTCTGAATGGTATGTTACAAAAGCTTTTTAAATTTTTAGATAAATGCTGATCTTTGAATCTTTCTATTCATCCTAAAAAATCCTGAAAAAAGTAATCAACTGCTTTAAGCATTATTATTAATGATAATAATAAATGTTTTTTTTGAACAGCAAATCAGCATATTAGAATGATTTCTTAAAGATCATGTTACACTGAAGACTGGAGTAATGATCCTGAAAATTTAGCTTTGATCAAAGGAATAAATTACATTTCAAAACATATTCAAATAGAAAACAGTCTATTAAAATAGTAAAAATATTTTAGGATTTTACTGTTTTTGCTGTATTTTGGATAAAATAAGTGCAGGCTTGGTGTGCAGAAGAGACTTCTTTAAAAAACATTCAAAATCTTACAGTTCAAAAACTTTTGACTGGTAGTGGATAAATTTAGACCCATTTAAAAATATGTGAGAATATATAAAAGACCTTTCTTCACTTCTCTCACGTCGACCATTTCAATATTCAAATTTGTTGTTTGTCATCCGCTTTTAATAGTTCTCTTTTTCTTCTATTTTATCTTACTAAACGTAAGACTACAAAACTTAAATTTGGGAAAGCTTCTTCTTACTCATATGTTTGATCAAAGTATTTGATAAATAAAACAGGTGGTTTATATTAACGTTACCTGTTGCCAGTACTCCTCCAGAGATGGTAATGCGGACAGGTATCCCGTGTCAAGGACACTCTGTAGCTCCTGGAAAATACTACACATGGGAATAACATCCATATTCCTCCCACGCACCGATCTGTCAAACCCAGCTGGAAATCCTGGAAAAAGCGCTTTCCCGCCGTGTCTTCATGCGCGGATGTAAGGCAACAGTTGTTTGTCTTTAGCGGACTCTCGGCTGCACAGAAGCGCTGCAAACTTGCAATTTCAAAACAAGCGAAACACGTTGAGCGACGTCACCAGCGGACGAATCAGAGGCGAGCGGCTACTGCCCCACCCACCGCCTCAACTCCACCCAATGGGTGGGTCCGTCTGCCGATCTGGTTGAGCATTGGGCATCGGCGTGTTTGTGTGTGTGATGATTGGTGGGTTGTAGTTGGCGCTATTTCTGGGGAGGTATATAAACAAACCCCTTCATTGCAAATGAGGAAGTTGCGGTATTAGCACGTATTTTTACGAGCGTAGATAGCTGTACTCTTTGGTCACTATTATATATACACACACACTACCAGTAAAAAGTTTTTTAACAGTAAGATTTGTAATGTTTTTTTTTTTTAGTAAGTCTTTTTTGCTCACTAAGCCTGCATTTTTGTTATCCAAAGTACAACAAAAACAGTACAATTTTGAAATACTTTTTACTATTTAAAATAACTTTTTCTATTTAAATAAAAAAATCTATCTGAAAAAATTCTACTCAGCTGTTTTCAACATAATAACAATAAATGTTTTTGAGCAGCACATCAGAATATTAAAATGATTTCTGTAAGATCATGTGACTGGAGCGTAGCGTATATCAGGAAGAGCTTGTTCACATTTAAGAGCAACTGTCACATATAAACAGCTTAAGTATGGCTTTATTAGCATGCAACATAAAATAATGTAATAAAACAACAACCATAACCATAATAAACATAAAAATAATGAAATAAAAAACAGAAATTATTATAAAAACATGATTAAAATCTCAATAAGACCTGGAAGCAATGAAGTCTTAGTGAGAGGAAGATATTATTTACAGATTATCTTACCCCCAAGTGAACTGGATCACTGAGACACTACTTTAGACACTAAAGTA
Source organism: Labeo calbasu (assembly GCA_019740295.1). Classification (NCBI taxonomy): domain Eukaryota; kingdom Metazoa; phylum Chordata; class Actinopteri; order Cypriniformes; family Cyprinidae; genus Labeo; species Labeo calbasu. The sequence goes on from JAHKKF010515401.1 coordinate 8,135, forward strand.
TGTACTTTATAGGCTATATATACATATACAATGCAATACTGGGGATTCTTCTGACATGACACTTTATATAATCAAACTATGTTAAACTAAGTGTCATTTTTTGTTACTCATCATCAGAGCAAAAGTGGGGGAAACTAAACAATAATCAGTAACAGGTGAACAAATGCAAGGAGGACATTTGCCAATTTGTGATGTCTGTGTATGTGCTTTCCACACCCATAAAGCCTTGGATTAAAAACAGTGAGGTAAGTATTACTGAACGTAAATACCTGGAAGCATGTGCACAAGCATACCCTGCTATCAAAAAATAGCATTAAAAAAAAAAAAAAAAAAAAAAAACCCCATAAAGCACTGTGGCATGTCAGTCTGTGTTTACAGTCTTAAGCTTTTCCCTTAATCAAAACTGTGTGAATGGATAATGCACATACGCACAGACAGACACACACACATGCACCGACATGCACATACAAAGAGAGAGAGGAGTGTGTACAGTGACGGTGACTCATATTTTCTGTGATTGCACTCACACTGTTTGTATTCAGGCTAGCACACATGCTCTATTTCATTCTGTCAAAGATAGTATTTCGCAGCATACTCCAAATCACAGAGATTGTTTTCAAGGTAATTCATGGTAATGACTACATAGTAACAGGAAGGCATTCGCAAATGCATGACAAAAACAAATAAACACAAAATAAAATGCAAAAACATACATGACACACTGACAAAAATAATTACAATTTAAACTCAATAACCAGTAAGCCTAAAATGGCAAAACAAATCACACAAATTAACACACAATTGCACTATGCAAACCCACAAACAAATTAAGTTTGATTTTGAGTTCCGCAAAGTTGTTTTGCCACATTCTAATTTGAAAAAGAAGTAGAAAGATGTGGGAAGTGGCGTAGAAAATGTGTGACAAATGAGCTGTATGATGCAAAATATTCACAACATCTATAAACAATCCATTTTACTGAATCAATTCAAAAACAAGATTCATTTGTGGCATCACGTAAGTCTAAATGTGGTGTTTATTGTATATTACAATGTTTTAGAAAAATATATGGAGGTCATTATTCCTGTTTGTTGTTATATGGCACATAACAATCCTCAAGGTTGAAAATGTGTCTTGGTTATTTTAACTAGATTTTTTTTATACTTATTGCATTAAATATTTTGAATCTATTTGGCAATGCTTCGTTGGCTGAAATTCTGATTGGTCTTTCTAAGTAATTTCAGAGCAAACAAATAAATATTGAACGTGACTCAATAGTATAGTAAAACACACATAGATACAGACATCAATCAACATTTAAATGCCTGTAGGCTGAATCAGGAAAATGTAGTTTTATCTCATAGTGAGCATGGCAAAACTAATTGCTAACGTGATGAAATTTAATTGAAGTAAAAAAATAAAATAAAATAAGTACGAGACACCACAGGTTTGAATGCTCAGCCAGGGTGTGTGACTGAACGTGAGAGTGTATAGTTCGGTTACACATAGTTATGGAAAGCTGGCAAGACACTGACATTGCATTATGAATTTTGCAGCATTATTGTATCTTGCTGTGTGGGCCTGGATACGTGTTTTCTTCTCTTTGGGGTTCTGCAGATTTGTGATTTGTTTCTTTGTGGTTGTGTGAATGTCTGTGAAAAGAATTTCAAAACACAATGAATGTGTATATGTGTGTGCGTCTGCTCTGTTTCAGCTTGCTAACGTTATCACGTAATACTGTTTCTGCAAGTATATATACACACCCATACCTGGGAGTGTATTAAGTAGTAAAACAAGCAAAGGACAATCAATCAAAATGAGTAAAAAAGATAGTGAATCAAAATGGGTTGAAACATCCTGCATTATACTGATCTTCACAGGTTTATGTACTTACTTGCCTGTGTGTCATTCATGGATGGATGTGGGGCAGAAAATATTAATTAATATTCAATATACAGTTGAGGTCAAAGGTTTGCATACACCTTGCAGAATCTGCAAAATGTTAATTATTTTACCAAAGTATGAGGAATCATACAAAATGCATGTTATTGTTTTATTTATTACTGACCTGAACAAGATATTTAACATAAAAGACATTTAGACATAGTCCACAAGAGAAAAGAATAGTTGAATTTATAAAAATTACCCCGTTCAAAAGTTTATATACGCTTGATCCTCAATACTGTGTTGTTACCTGAATGATCCACAGCTGTGTTAAACTGCTTCAGGTCCTACAAATTCTTTTTTTTTTTTTT
>JAHKKF010515402.1:5427-26649 GCA_019740295.1 Labeo calbasu
GATTTTGAACTTCCAAAATGCAGTTTAAATGCGGCTTCAAATGATCCCAAATGCGGTTGTAAACAATCCCAGCCGAGGAAGAAGGGTCTTATCTAGTGTAACGTTTGGTTATTTTAATAAAAATAATACAATTTATATACTTTTTAATGCCAAACGCTCGTTTTGTCTTACTCTGCCTGGACTGTATTTGTTTCGGTTCATGATAGTTAGGGTATGTCGAAAAACTCCCATCTCATGTTCTCCCTCAACTTCAAAATTGTCCTATATCGCTGTTTTACTTTTTTTGTTAAGGGTGTTTGATCTTCTTTGCAAGACTGGGTCAGTACTTCTGCAGCAATGTAGGATGATTTTGAAATTAAAAAATACGAGTTTTTTGACATACCCTAACTGTCTTGAGTCAGAATACACAGAGTTCAGGAAGAGAAAGGCAAGACGAGCATTTGAGATTAAAAAGTATTTAAATTGCATTTTTTAAATGAAAATAACCAATCGTTTCGGTAGATAAGACCCTGCTTCCTCGGCTGGGATTGTTTACAACCGCATTTGGGATCGTTTGAAGTCGCTTTTAAACTGCCTTTTGGAAGTTCAAAATCGGGGCACTATATCAGTCCATTATATGGAGAAAAATGCAAAAATGTTTTCCTCAAAAATAGTTTCTTTATGACTGACGAAAGAAAGCCATGAACATCTTGGATGACAAGGGGGTGAGTACATTATATGTGAATCTTTGTTTTGGAAGTGGACTTCTCCTTTAACGGCTCTGGTGCAGGCAGATAGAAATGAAACGCTATTGGCTATTTTAAAAAGAGGGCGAGGCTGCTCGATATGTCCCGCCCTGTCTTCTTGTTTCAGATGAAATTACATCACCACATAGAATAACACTGTGTTTCAAGGCACTTCAGTGGACCTTAACTGTCCTATTTATAAAATGCATTTAAAAAGCCCATAAAAATATCTAAAATAATAATAATAATAATAATAATTAAAAAAAAAAAACGCCCCTTAATGAAAGATGAAGATAAGTCATGAATATTTTTTGCTGATTTCTTGTAAAATAAACTTTAAATATCCTTTACATAATTTGGTGTTCCTGGAAAAAAAAAAAAACTGGATTTCTAAAAAAAATTGTGTGTAAATGTAATCATTATTCTATATATTACCAAATCTTGAAATTAGTCCTTTTGATTGGAACTGTTAGGCCACGTTGATCTGAGCTTATGCACTTTTTTTAATAATTGAAAAAGGTACAGAAATTTTTTTGTGTTTTGTGAGTTGTTAAACCCTGTTTTAGCAAAGTCATTGACTTTTAGTTGGTAACATTAGCATTTTCAGGAAAAAGAAAATCTCTTTAGATCAAAAAGATCAAAACATGAGGGTTAAACTGTGTATATCTGCTGAAAACAGAAAACAGTGTTTGTCAGTACTTAAAGGGATAGTTCACCCAAAAATGAAAATTTTGTCATAATTATTCACCCTCATGTCGTTCCAAACCCGTAAGACCTTCATTCATCTTCAGAACACAAATTAAGATATTTTTGATGAAATCTGAAAGCTTCCTGACCCTCCATATACATGAAATGCAACCAAAATGTTCCCAGATCCAAAAAAGCATGCGTAGTAGTACTCTCAATAATGGTGCCAGATGGTGATGTGGAGGAGAAGAATAGCTGAATAAAGTAATTATTTTTGTTTTCTTTGCCCACAAAAAGTATTCTAGTAGCTTCATAAAATTACAGTTGAACCACTGGTGTCAGATGGACTGTTTTACCAATGTCCTTACCACCTTTCTAGGCCTTGAACGTGTCAGTTGTGTTGCTGTCTGTGTGGGTCAAAAAACTTAATTTGTGTTCCAATGATGAACAAAGGTCTTACGGGTTTGGAACAACATGAGGGTGAGTAATTAATGACAGAATTTAAATTTTTGGCTAAACTGTCCCTTTAAGAGTATACTATCATATATATATATACCTATGAGACATTGTCTAAAAAGCTACACAACTCCCATTTGGGTTTCACAACCCAACCTTATGTAAATAGATTTATTCACACTAAAGCTTTTGAAATGTTAGGTAACACCTTTTTTGCAGAGATACATTGAACTATCATGAAAATCATTAAAATGGTGCAAGTCAGCATGGTTCAACATTTAAAAGACACTCGATTAAAAGAGTGTAAATAGTTGGTTGTGGTGGTAGGTGGGATAGTACATATGAGTTTTGATTGTGTGTATGGGTTAGTCCAAATACAGTGAAAGGTCGGTGCACAAACAGAATGTCCTTGATATATTAGTGTCATTAGACACAGATCAGTGTCCATTATCGTACTAATGTCATGGACACCTCTCTGCTGATGTTTAGATGAGTGAGCATACGTGAGAGTGCATTTGTTTAGAGCAGAAGCTTTTATAGACAAAATCGGTGCCTCACCATGGAGATAATTAGAGACTTACGGAGATGTTGATGAATGTTTAAAACACTGCTGATCAACAGATGATTTAGACCTGAATGCTAGTCAGTATCTTTTGTAGTACATCTGCTTTCAGCTCTCTATGATTATCCGCACTTTATCTCGAGTCTTCAGGGGAAAACATGTCTGGTCTTTAGTTTTTATTGAAAGAAAGAAAATCCTTTTTCTTGATTTGAAAGAAAGTTACTTTGTACATTCCACCACTTAAATAGGCCTACTAAACCTTGAACTTTAAATAAATACCTGTCTGTAAAACTAAAGGAGCATTTTTTTGTGCTTCTGTACTTGTCAGTGTTGTAGACTGCCTGAGTGATAAACAGATAGACAGGAAAATCAAGCCACTAGCACAAGGTCATGGTGATAGATAGAGTTGTGTCAGTGTAATCCTTGAAAGCCTCGAGCAACACTGAATGACATCCCAGAGGAAAGCTGTCATGTTTAGAGGTTGCTCATTGATAGCATATGCATACTTGGTACAGAATAAAAACAGATAAAAAAAAATGAGGTCATTGTTGACGTCGTGAAATTGTCGAGCTATAAAATCGATGCAAACAGCATATCTCTGATTTTTCAGAAAAGCTGTCATGACAAATATTTGAGCATAATGAAACATTTGATTGCAGATTTTTGATATCTTGCAGATTGCAGAACTGTTTGTGACACTGTAAGATCTTTTTACTGAAACTAAAACAAGCAAGTAACCAAAGTAAACATCTCCATTTGCTCTCTGTTGAATCGTATTGTTGTCTAAATATTGACATATTAAGGAAATCTTATTTGTATCATTTTATTCCACATGGAATAAACTGCTCAGCTCTACAACAATTTACAACAACTTCTTAAAGGATAAATAAACATAGCCACAAATACATATACATATAGAGATTATACAGGTTATATATTTGGTTTTGGAAATAATTCGATTTTTCTTTCCTATGAAATAAACAACTCAGCTCCACAACGATCACGCAGACAATTTACAACAGCGTTTTTAAATTGAACTTGTAAACACAAGTCACTTACCTGGACATGTTTTCTCTGTGAGGTCGATGCGCCTTCTCCAAGCCAAGTTTGGTGAATATCCCAACCAACGCCATGATAGCAACTACTCCGCATATGATATACACAATCAAATTCGTTTTATCCTTAGTCGGATCGTGTTGGTCCATCATCTTCGGCGGTGGTCTGCCCGTCATGGACCACGGCGGAGTGTCGTAGTTTTTGCAGGTGGTCTGATCTAATCTGGAGTTCTTAAACTCGCAGCAGAACCTGAAGCCACAGGTCCCGCAACAGTACAGGTAGCTGCCCGTCCGGCACACGAACGGAGGATCCCACTGACCCATCACATCATAATAGCCCCGACACCTGTCCTCCGTGTGAGGGGTCTCAGAGAGCCCGTTTTCCCCGTCTCTGGAGTCGTTGGACCCGGACGCCGTGACCAAACCATCCAGGTTTTTCCCAGGTTCTCCCTCCGCGTCGCACACAAGAACTTTCATCAAAAAGTAACCCAGTAGTAAGCCAGTGCTTTTCATCCTGCGCTCTTCTCTCCTCTTCTTTGCCGCGGCTAATCGGACGCTGAAAAACAGAGTTGGGTATCTTTTGTCATGAAGTGTCAGCACGCATATCTCCATCAAGAACATCACCGCCATCCGAGATGATGCTCATGTTTAAGGATACTTGAGCGCCACGGTTGGTTTATACAGGCTTTGAAGTATGCAGATGTTTGAATATAGATGTAGATTTCTATCGTTCCAAGTGTGGCATTGCAATAAACACTATACTGTGTTTTGTCTACTATCCTAAACACCAGCGGTCTGGCGCACTCGGGTGCGTTGAGCGTCTGGAGCGCAATGAGCTGCGCTTGAACAGAGCGCTGAGTGAGACTGAATGCGTAATGATGAGAGAGGAGGAGGGGAGAGACCCAAGTATGGGCACATGGAAGTAACAAAAGGATTAGGAGAAGGAGAGAGAGAGCGGAATGTGTGTCCATCAATATCAAATCCTGCAATAAAGAACAAGTTGCATGTAAAATGAATGTGCAACTCATATAACGCGACTAATTCAGCAGCATGCGAATTTTATTGTCTTTAAAGGGGATTGGCTATTAAAATTAATAAATTAATACATGAACAAAAACACTTTTAAACGCTAAAGCAAAGCTGTTATTAGGGTCATCTTGTTACAAAGCAAACTTAATCTAACTTTTTATCTATGCTGAAATGTCTGAAACTTACATAGGCTTGTATTTGTATAAAAACGTAGGCCTATAGATTACTTTTAATAAAACTTCGCCATATTGGAGATATTCGGATGTAAATAGCATGGTTTGCACGGTTAATGTACTACTGAATAAGTTGTTTTGCAAATTTATGCTGTCCAAACAATGGAAAAAAACGTGTAGAAGTTGCTAAATCATATCGAGCACAATAATCAGCAAAATTTGGGAGTTTTGTTCTGTTCAGTGGCATTGTTTACGTGCCGCCAATATAGCCGATTGATGACACCCCAGATAGCACACGTAAGTCTGCCAGATGTCTGTTACAGGTCTCTTGATCTGGAAAGCATCTGCTGTGTACAGTTGTCAGTTTTACATACATTCTAAATCATAAACATCTTAAAGACATCTAATAGACATCTATTTGACATCTGATAGGAAACGTCCCATAGACGTATTGCAGATTAGCAAATTACGTCTTGCAGATGTAAATCCAGACGTCAAATAGACGTCTCCGAGATGTACGTGTGCTTTCAGAGACGTCATGAAAACACTCTGTATGCGGTCAGTGTTTTTGCTGATGCTTCTGGCACAGAGACAACAAAATTCAATGTCAATTCAATAACTAATATCAACTTTAATTTAATCAGCTTACGTCAGCTGCCGTTGATATTTTGTTGTTTTTAGGTTGTGTAACCAAAATCCAATGTTAAATCTAAGTCAGGTTGACGTCAAATACTGACGTCCAAGATTTCCAAGATTTTGGAAGCTGGTATATAAAATCAATGGAGTGTGCCTTATTCATAAGCTAGTGTCTAGTGAATTTACTTTCACCTAATCATCTCTGTGGATGCTGGTTCTGAGTTTCAAGTTTTGATGGTGGTTGCATGGTTTAATAACGTGGATGTAAAACTGAAACCTTTTACATACTTGTGCATCAGCACAGCCTTGTAGCATATGGTAGGTTATACATACAGGTGTCAAAGTTGACACTTTTGCCACATTGCACATGGTGTTTAAAATTATGTATTTAGAGATGATAGCATATTTAATATGAAATGATATGCAGACACTTGCTAATTAACTTCTCTCACCTTAGCCTCATTTTTATCCCAAACTGGTAGAAAATAAGCAAAATAAGTTTATTAAGGGTGTTTTTTTCTGCACCCTTCTGTTTGTCCATTTGTTATACAATGTTGTCTGTAGGCATTTAGCGAGTAATTCTGGGAATCGTGTGCACGTGTATATGTGTAGTTTGGTATACCTTTACAGAAGCTCTGCTACTTAACTAAATCAGATTTAATCAAAAGTCAATTTAGTTGCCAGTTACACAGTTGCTTACACAATTAAAATTCAAACCCCAGATAGGCTTACGTATCTTGAGAGAGATAATATAAATCAGTTTTATTGTGTTATATTCTGGACTAATCCCTTGTTTTGCATGTTCTGTATTTACAAAAGCATACCGGTCCTTATGGGCATTTGGCACGGCAAACAAGACCTCCGCTCAGAATAAGCTAATTATATACTGATGCAGATGAACGAGCAATCTGCATTGTTTGTCTTTGAGAGGACAAATAGACCTGCCTCAGGTGGCAGAAATTGTAACCTGTGACAGGAAAAAGAAGCAGTAATGCAACAAAATAAAATAAGGCTTTTGAAATATTCATGTTCTGAGCAAATTCATAAAACCTCTTGAACAGCAGAAGTGTTGCAGGAATGGGGGTTATCAGAATGCAGTCAATGAGGCCATCCGTAAAGTACTTGAGAGACACTAAGGGATCACTTGGTCTTGTTATTGCCATGGTAACCAGGTGCATAATGGCCTAATTTCATTTTCCAGGTCCTATTGACTTAGTAGAGTGATTTTCAAAACATACAGAAAGCCAGGGAAAAGTGCTGTCTTTTTTTTTTTTTTTTTTTTCCTTCAACAGCATGATGCTTAAAGTTGTATAAAGGACAGCTGAAGCTGAATGACGGTTTTGCAAGAGATGCACCCCATTGTTTAAAGGTCAATACATAGTGAATTATCCCATTTTTTTCTGTTGTGCATCCTAGGAGGTTTCTTTCTTTGTGGAGAGTATATATGTCTTTCAGAAACTAAAATAGATTTTCGTTTCTGTCAGCTCCTATTTTTATTTTCATGACTAAATAATGGCCTTTTTTTATCTTGATATCATGAAATTCTTAGAATGCTTTGAATATCTGGAATTTGGAATCTAAATTTAAACCTGGAGATGAACATTTAATGTTCTGCACTATTTCTTGATTAGTAAATAAATCATCATCACACTATCCAAGATGTAGATACATTTGTTTTTTCATTGGATTCAACAGATTTGGATAAATTTAGCATTACATCACTTGCTCACCAATGCGTTCTCTGCAATGAATGGGTGCCATCAAAATGAGAGTTTAAACATCAAAACAATCCACAAACCATCGCTTTTGGACAAAATACCAGTCTACAACAATTCCTTTAGTGAAAAAGTCCATACCATGTTGTCCTCTCACAACAGAAACTACTGACATATTTGTTTAGAACAGTTTTTGCTTGTAATCTGTACTTGATCTGTGCATATTTCTCTCTTTATTCAGACAAGTCAACTTTTTCACTGGAGAAAGCAATATTGTGGCCAGAAGGAATGGTTTGAAGTTAAAAGCATCTTAATGATGGATTTGTTAAATACTTCCTTTACTAGTCGATTACTGTGATGTTTTTATCAGCTGTTTGGACTCTCATTCTGATGGCACCCATTCACCGCAGAGGATCCACTGGTGAGAAAGTGATACAAAATTTCTCAGGATCTGTTTTGATTGAAAAAACTCATCTACATCTTGGATGGCTTGAGGGTTCAATTATTCCTTTAAGCTATTACATATTTGTGAGCTTTTGTAAAGATGAAGCACAAGATGCTGTAGGCTCACTGGAAATACGTGCCTCTATATACATGAGAAAAACATACCTAGAGTACAGATTACTGCAGTTTCCAGTTGAAATGTACACTAGAGGCAGTAAAACTTAGACAACTTTTATTCCTTTTCACACAAGGTATGAATTACAGGTACAGAGATTAATAAAGTCTAATTTTCACATAATTAATTGCAGTTATTTTTTATTATGTTATGACTTCTGAACAATTTAAACATCTTGTGTGATTTGAAAGCTGATGCTTTTGAACGTTGTTGTCACATATATAGCTTCATACGCATGAGTTTTCTAGTTCAATAAGTTTGCTTGGTATTTCACACAATATGGCATTGCATTTGAAAGGCAAAGAGCTCCGGTACGAACCCCGTGAAACTACGGTTCGACAAAACAGCTCAAATCTGCACAAGGAAGTTAAGATATAACACAGCATCAACAAATTTGCACTTTTGCATTTGCTAACACTATTGGGTAGGTTTAGGGTTGGGTTTGTGTAAGGGATATTTCTGACATAATAGAGCATTAACATTTAGCGACACTCCCTGGATATTTATATTTTGCACAGTCGCAATACTTACCTCAAGCAGCATAATAAAAACACAGCAATACGTGCCTGTAGCAACATAACGAACAAGTGCCATGGTCATATCTTAAATGCGTGTTTTAGAGCCACTCTCTGGACATTTCACTTTGAAACTGCCGCAAAACATGCAGTAAGGTACTTAATTACAGTGTTGCAGAAATGTATATAGAGGCACGTATTTTCATGAGCCTGGGTTGCGTATGAATCATATTGACAATGCAATTTCTAATGACAAATGTTGTATTACAGGAAAAAATGTAAAGAGAAGTCTCAGACTTTTGGACCCCACTGTATGTCATTCTCCAAAACTCCAAACAGTTCTGTCATTTGCATCCACAGCTATTGTTTTTTATTTTTATTTTTATTATTATTTTTTTTTTTAACTCCTCTGTTATCTCCATCACAATGAGGGACCTTGATCATGCATAAGCTTACACAAAGTTTGTCATAGATCATTTATTTTTGGAGCTAGTGTTAATCTGGAATTTTAACAGTGTTTTGAAAGCACCATCTGCCACCTGAGAAATCTAGCTCATTTGCGTTTGATGTTAGTCCGAGCCGCAGAAAGCTTCTTTATTCACAATTGGCTGTCAAGGGAATCGTGGCTCTTTTCTGTTTGTATCTTTAAAGACTGCTGTAAATAGTTCAGTCGTTCCTCTGGGATTTGACTAAAGTTTGTTTAGAGAGACAAAACTCTGCACGAGCGTCTCAGAGAGCACAGCTGGCAGCTCTTGATCAGACCGTCGCGTTGAAAAAAGCTCTGACTGCGTCACTTTGACATAGGAAGAATAGCAATTGGCGGGCAATGAAACATCACGCTCAATTTAACATGTCAATACTTTGTTTCTTGGCCAGACTGTTTTAGAGGCCGCTGTATATCATGAATGAATAGTCGCCGTAGGATTTATGGATTCTGGCTGCAGTAGAATAGAGCTGTGCAGTCTAGAGAAAAGGTCACCTGACAGATAAAACCAAATCTTAAACAAGTTTTGAATCACTGTTCTCTTGTGCGTTCGCAAAATTGGAACAGCCTTTAGTCGTTCCATAAATCATTTAACCTTCCCAACCTTTTGTATCCCTGCTGCCTAGTTAAATTCATTCTAAAGGTTTGTGCAAGTGCAAGTGATTGTGGATGTACGAGTAGAAATTCAAAAACAATATTTCATGTTTTGACACGTCATAGTTGAATAAACTGTTATGAAACATTTTCACACACTCACATTTTTCTGTAATGACTGGGTACTGTATACTAAACTAATTATATTGTTACAATTATTTATATTTATAGTAATGATTATATATTTTTTAATAACCATAGGAAAAAAAATACACATTCCACACTTTTTTTTTTTTTCCCCGCTTGTAGGCCACTTTTTCCCGGAGACGCTCAGTGAGCTCATAGTCTGAAGCGATGCAGCCGTCACTCCCCCAACCTTCTGTCAGGCCTGGCTGATCTCTGTCTTTGGCCATGTGGAGTGTGACGTGAGCCCTTGATCACTTGCTGCTTGCTAGAAAAGGACACCACGTTATGCGTGACTCTCTCTCTTGTGAAGAGGAACCAGACAGTGACTCAGTTTAATAATATGATTTCAAGACATGTAACAGCATCCCACAGAGGAGTATTTAAAGTGAAAAGATGTGTAAAGAGATTGTAGAGATTGTCTCTTTACATCATCAGTGACATCATTATCACTGTAGTGCTATACACGTTGCAGTGTGTGGTGGAGGAATCTGTCTGGTGCTTGCATTTTAGTCTTCACTTAGGAGCCTTAAAGGGACAGTTCAGCCAAAAATGAAAATTCTGTCATTTATTACTCACCCTCATGACGTTGCAAACCTGTAAGACCTTCGTTCATCTTTGGAACACAAATTAAGATATTTTTGATGAAATCTGAAAGCTTTCTGACCCTGCATAGACAGCAATGTAACTACCAAGTTCAAGGCCCATAAAGTTAGTAAGAACATTGTTAAAATAGTCCATGTGACAGTGGTATATGACAATAATTTCTTCTCTTTCGGGTCAGAAAGCTCTCGGATTTTATTAAATATATCTTAATTTGTTTTCCGAAGATGAAGGTCTTACAGGTTTGGAACAACATGAGGGTGAGTTGGGTTGAAATCATTTTTTATGACAATCAACATCTTCCATTAGACTCAGAAAATAAGGTGTGAAATTTCTTTCAATTATGTCAAAAATAAATGTTTTAAACCTTTCTGCTATTGTTTGGAGTCATGCTAACCAGCCAATCCTTGACCTTGGCTCAGACAAGCAGCTTTTGAACCCACCACCATGGTGTTTACAATATTAATGGAAGCTGATCCTTGAATTGTTGTCTCTGCACATTCAAATTCCACACTTCACCTTTAAGAATAATAGTTCAGGCCAGTTTGGATTTAGTTTTTCAACTTATATATTGATTACAATTCCCTGAGGGTTTTCACTTGGCAAAGCACATAACCCGGTTTCAATAGCATGAGCTCATGAGAAGAATGGATTTTTTTGGTTATTTATAAAAAAAAAAACCCAGCATAGCTGTACTGAGCAGGCGTGCAGCACACAAAATGGCAGTGACATTGAAGGGGATTGTGTGACAGAGGAGAAAATAAATCTGCAAATTGCATTTGTTTTCAATTCCCATATCCAGCCTTGCTTTAGCAGCTGGCTTCTCAAGATAAAACAAACAGTATTTGTACATTTCAAAAAGCTTGTAATGCCCCTCTAGTAAACAAACCAAAGATTTTTGACGCACCAAAACGCTTAGCTCTTATGAAAGAGTTACTTCAATACTATAAATGCTGTGCTCCTCGAGTAGAGCTCATAGCAAGTAATTGTTCAACACATATACAGCACACAGCGGGGGCCAAAAGTTAGAGACCACAAGTGAAAATAGTTCAATTCTTCTAATTCAATGCAATAGATTTCTTTAAAATCACAATATTGGACTAATAATTTAAGTTAAAAGTTGAGTAGTAAAGTAGAAAAGTTACAATAGTAGAAAGGTTTCTGTAAATTTCTTAATTTATAATGAAATTATATATTAAATAATAAAAAAAATAATAAATATTTATTATAAAATAATTAAAATGTGTATGTACTGTATCTGTGTGTATGTTATTTTTGTATCGTCTTACAATTTTGCTCAGTCTATTCTATGGAAACCCATTTTTTCGCCACTGAATAAAAAGATAAAAACTTGCAATTGCGACTTTTAATCACATAATTCTAACTTTTTTCTTGCAATTGCGAATTTACATCTCACAATTCAGACTTTTTTCTTAGAATTGTGAGGTTTAACTCTGCAATTGTGAGTTATGAAGTCAGAATTGTGATATAAACTCACAATTCTGAGAAATAAATTCAGAACTGCAGAATATAAACTCACAATTCTGACTGAAATTTTTTCTGAAATTTTGACTTTGTGAAAAGAATCATGAGGGAAAAAGTCAGAATTCCGACTACTTCTCGCAATTGTTTATTTCACACAATGCTGCGTAAAAAAGTCAGAATTAGGAATTTATATCTCGCAGTTCTGACTTAATTTCTCAGAATTACGACTTTATTTCTCAGAATTGCAACTTCATGTCTTGGAATTTTGACTTTAGAACTTGCAATTGCGAGTTTGTATAATGCAGTTCTTCTTTTCTAAGAATTATAACTCGCAATTGTGAGTTTATATATCACAATTCTGATATAAGATATAACATATGTGACCCTGGACCACAAAACCAGTCATAAGGGTCAATTTTTTGAAATTCAAATTTAAAAATCTGAAACATTTGATTTAAACACCACATGCTGAAAGCTGAATAAATTTTCTTTTCATTGATGTATGGTTTGTTAGGATAGATTTGAAAATCTGGAATCTGAGGGTGCAAAAAAAAAAATCTTTGTGAAAATTGCCTTTAAAGTTGTCCAAATTAAGTTCTTAGCAATGCATATTACTAATCAAAAATTAAGATTTAATATATTTATGGTAGGAAATTTACCAAATATCTTCATGAAACATGATCTTAATATCCTAATGATTTTTGTCATAAGAGAAAAATGCATCATTTTGACCCATACAATGTATTGTTGGCTATTGCTACAAATATACTCAAGCTACTTATATAAGATATAAGGATATATAAGGATATGTAAGATATATAACATATAAGGTGTAAAGCCTGTGTTGCTCAAAAAGCTGCCAGACATGACTTTACAATAATTCAGATTCTTTGTTTATAGATTAGAGGAATACATGGAATCTCATTTCACTCTTAGGATTCTCACTGTAGCTCTTGCACGTATTGTCTGGGATTCATTTAGATAAAATCTCTCATCTGAAATATTGCACCTGAGCCACTGAACCTTCCTTCAGTCTGCAGTACCAGTATTATTCCACTCAGTGTTTTTTATTTAATGTGCTACTTTACTCTTGTGTGACATTCCTAAGAGCAAACATAAAACACGGTTGAATATGTTATGACACACCTTTGTCGTGTATTATCAACGTCATATTTCAAAATTGATTATTTTTTGTCCTAGTGCATTTTTCTGGTCTTATTGTAACCATTTATTGGTGCAAGTTTTTTTCCAAACAAAAAAAATGTATGTTGTTTGAGATTACTTTCCTTTTCCACGTATGTCACACACACTTCAAAAAAATAATTCATTGGATGAACTCAATTTAATTGCGGGCAGGATTTCCATCCAATAAATATGTGTAACCCCAACTCATAAAAAAAAAAAAAAAATGAAATGTAATTGAAAACAAAGAACTAGGCAGAAATACTTCTACGTTCAAAAAATGATACATTGGATTTATTTAACTTTAGGCATTAGCCATAAATAAGATAGATTTGTCACATCCATGGCATAGCCAAAAATAGTTGTTTATTTTAATGTTAAAACAACTTTAACTCATGTTAGCAGGTCCTCAACCCAAACACATGCTCTACACTTCACCACAATGGTAACCCCCCAAAACACTAACATATTAGAAACTGTTTTAAAAACAGACAAAAAAAAGATTAAACATTAACAAGCCTCCTAATTTTATCAACTGAATACAAAATGTATAAAATAACATTTTATTTTAACATTGACTCTCATTATCCAGCCCTGTGCTTAAGGTTTACTTAAGTAAATTGAACAAGCATCAAATGCTATTTTTGGCTTAATTAACTGAATTGAAAATATTAAGTTGAACCAAAACACAATTGTTTCAAGTCAGTTTAATAATGCACTTGTTTAAATGGGAAACCTAACCTAACTATTTCATCCATGTCCTTACTACCTTTCTGGGCCTTTGAACGAGTTGCGTTGCTGTTTATGCAAGGTCAGAAAGCTCTCGGATTTCATCAAAAATATCTTAATTTGTGTTCTGAAGATGAACGAAGGTCTGACGAGTTTGTAATGACATGAGAGTGAGTAATTAATTACAGAATTTTCATTTTTGGGTGAACAAAAACCACATTCCTGAAGTAAAATGGGTTCAAATCACATTGTCTTTTACATATTTTCTAACAAAATGATAGGTTGTATTATATTTAGAAAAAGAGGCACAGTAAAACATAATGCAGAGTAATGTTTTATTAATCACGTTTTATTCTTCTGATTACCGTGGTTCTGACTGACAGTGCTATAATACTCGCAGGGCACATCTCGGCTATAATGAGTAAACTGTCAGAGATACAGTGTCAGTGTCAATGCTTCAATTTGTTCCGTCCGAGATTTCCATACCGACTCTCTCTTTCTCCTTTCCTCATCTGTCCTTCACTTCCTATTACACCCTTCTCCCTTGCATCTCTCTTTCTCAGCGGAAATGAAAAAAAAAACACACACACAGAACAAGTTGTCCGATTTTCTTTCTCCATTTCCTCGGTGCAGTCGTAGCATTTGCGAAGTCATTATTGTGTTTCATCTGGCGTGCTGCCTTTGCTCCTCTGCTCCACCGGACTGTGATTGAGCCGCCGAACCTCA
Source organism: Labeo calbasu (assembly GCA_019740295.1). Taxonomy (NCBI): domain Eukaryota; kingdom Metazoa; phylum Chordata; class Actinopteri; order Cypriniformes; family Cyprinidae; genus Labeo; species Labeo calbasu. The sequence goes on from JAHKKF010515402.1 coordinate 19,586, forward strand.
CCATCAGAGCCGGCCTTCCTCCGCTCGCTTGCCAGGGCACAGCCCTCTGCTGCTCCGCCGGTAATTGAAAAGGAAATGAAATGTGATACCTGCTCTGCATGAGTCCACTGCCTCACCTGGGGGATCGTGCTGATGTGAGTTTCACTATTTTCAAGGAAAACAAGACAAGGGGTAGAATGATGGAAATGCATTGAGGGATTTTGGTGTCGGATAAACAACAGCCAGATCACATCGTGTCTTAACCAGGTGTGACATGGGAAGTTTCCAGTGACAATCGATTTGCCGGTACACTTTGAAAGCAGTTATATTAAAAAATGTCCTGGCTCTTCCAAGCTTTATAATGGCAGTGAATGGCTGTTGAGATTTTGAAGTCCAGTAAAGTGCATCCATCTATCATAAAAAGTGCTCCATATGGCTCCGAGGGGTTCATAAAGGCCTTCTGAAGTGAATCGATATATTTGTGTAAGAAAAATATCCATATTTAAATCTTTATAAACCATAATTTCTAGCCTCCACTGACTGTCGTATGGGCGTACAAAAGAGTGGAATTCTAGCTGATGATGTGGGATAAGAATTCAATGCAGGATTGGTATAGTAAATTAAAACTAGAAGTGAAACTAAAATTAAAAATGTCAACTGAAATAAAATTAAATATATATTTAAAAAAAACCTTTATTTCAGCTAGTTTCCAAAGCAACATTTCTCATTTAATTTAGTTTAACCTGAGATACTAAAATAACTAAAACAAAAGTGGAAATACAAATAAATAATATAGCTGCAAGCAGCAATTATCGGGGTTCATTCGCTTTAGGTATTTAAGCACATAAGGAAAAAGACATTACACATTATTTAGAAAGCCTGTAACCACCTAAAACATGTTTGTCAAATCCAGGTGATTTACCATAGAAATATGATGTTTTATTATATTTATGACTGGTTTAGTGCCAGTTCTGGTTCGATCTCCCTGAAACTTTGCATGCTTTGTTTAGAATCACCTGTCACATGTGCTCAGTGGGTTTTGTGAAGCTTTGAGGTTTTATTTAGGCTTTATAGGTTTTTGGGTATATTTGGACAGGCCACTTTTCTAAAGGACCCCGTTATAGCTTGCCAAAGGGTAAATTTCAGCATGTTTTTGATAAATATTGACCTAGAGAGTCCAGAGAATTGCACTGCAGTGCTTTTTTCCCAGACTGAGCGAAAAACCTAGCACTAGTTCGCAAAAGTAGATCTTCTTAATCATTTATAAAACAGTTGACAGCAGTGGTTCTAGACACAAAGGTGTTCGTAACGAGGAGGTCTATCATACGATACAAATATTGCATGTATGTGTGGAAAACCGCGCAATGTACAATTGTTTACGCACTCAAAAAATGTGATACCGCCCCCCAGTGGCCGTTTTCTTTCTAATTTCTCACAGACCTCTGGGGCAGTTTCATTCTGATCAGCCTCCCTTAACCTGGTCTAATAGGTGCTCAAAATTCATCGGCCAATGGTGGCCATGGTTTTTTGAGATACGCAAATGTCCCCATAAACACTTGTGGCACTTTGGACCAAGACCGTGCGCACCGATTTTCTTGTTGATAGGACAAATGGTTGCCTAGTTATAGCCATTTTTATTGTTTGTTTCCCTCTTATAGCGCCACCAAATGGCGAATCTTCACGATTTTTTTCCTGTGACCTCTATTTGAGCTTTTACATAAGTGTTCTGGTGAAGATATCTCATTCCATTCAGGAGTTATAGGCATTTTACTAAAAGTGGCCTGCCCCGTTTGAACGTTTTGGCATCCCTTTGCCACGGTGAGTCGAAAGTTCAAGTATTTTTTTTGCAAATTCTTGATATTCATTCTCTAGAAAGTCTTTCTGCACTGGTTTGGTTCCGATCGGGCAAAAAACCTAGGACTTTCGATCGCTGTAGCTACATATGTATGTATTTTTTTTAAACAATAGATTTGATCTAGGGCTGTCAAACAATTAATCACGATTAATCGCATACAAAATAAAAGTTTGAGTTTGCCCAATATGTGTGTGTGTACTGTGTGTAATTATTATGTATGTATAAACACACACAAATTAATGTATGTATTTAAGAGAAATGTTATTCATGTACAAAATATTTTTATTTATATATAATATTATATAATATATTTTGTATGAATCATTTGACAGCCCTAGGTTAATCAAAACAAGAGTATAAATCATTTAAATAATACACTAAACTATACCTAAATGATTTTCTGTGACTGTTTTCATGTTAATTTTGTCTAAAGCATTTAAAATGCTTCGTTAAATATATACTTTTTAATTAAATCATTACAAATTTCAGCATTTTCTGCAGCAAATTTAAAGGCTGAGCATTGAGCAGTGCTTGATTTCAGGATATTCAGGAGGATGTAACTGGATGATCTAGTTTGGTATGCGACAGAGTGACATTGAAACGTATTTAGGAACACAAAGACACCATAGTCCAGACAAATGATTCCCTTGTGTTTTCTTCTCACAAAAATTGCCACTTACTAAATGAGACTATGGCATTTGCAACAAAGAGCTCTCAGCCATTAAAGCAGATTTGACTTCACTAGCGTATTGAGCAGACTCTGTGAATACCAAAGGTGAGAGTCTCTCCATATTATCTGAGTGCAGTTAGCCCACATCCCCCTAAACCCAGCCCAATGAGAGATAATTGAAGACATCCATCTGTCACAGGACAAACTCACGCGGTCTCCACCTGCGATCTATAGGTTCTTATTTTGTCCCTTAATTTATCGAACACAATACATCCTTGAACCAGATTCCTCCTGCTGTTAAAAACACACCCATCCTTGTTAGAAAGTTTAGGTGGTCATCACCAGACAAGGACATGTCAACCTAAATAAATGTCAGACTTGTGTGCACAGTCTAAGGGATCCATGTCTATATATCTCTAAATGCTCGTTGTCTCACTTTGCAGTGCTTTATCACTGACCTGCCTGTTTCTCAAGGCTTCCTTTTCATCACATGGACAGATTTCCATCAGATTTGTCATTGCTTGACTTCCACAGGTTAATGGAGTAGTGTAATGTCTATACTGTACCAGGTGACTGGCTAGCTTTTACAGTCCTGTTGCAACAACTCTCAAAACTTGTATCTGTGAGCTACCCTGAGCTAAAACTCGACTCATAAATAATAGACCTACGGCCAAACCCATCTAAACCACTAGTATGTGGTCTCAGCCTCAGGCTGAACACCCACACATTCTTCACAGACCGTATTTCACACTGACATCACGACAACGCTGATTGACTGTTTTTGCGAAGGCCGTTTTGCAAATCAGTGTTGTGTTCTACACTGTGGAAAACAATGAATTTTATATGTAAAAGACTGTAAAAAGTGCTACAGTAAAAACCTGGTAATTGGTTAACAGTAAGTTCCTTTCTACAAGGAAAACTAATCCATCGACTCCTACACTTTGTGTAAGTTTAGTGTAAAATGCTGTTAAATATACAATTTTTAGTAGGTAAAATATATATATGAAAAGTGAAAAACTATAAGTGGAAAAATTATTATTTTCAACCCTCATTCTGACCCTCTGTCTAAAACGAGCTGTTTTAAGGGACGGGTCTTTGATTGGCTAATAACATTGCATAGAAAACAGTATCAACACCCCCTCGCTATAGCATGTGAGTGTTTTGACAACATAAAATGGTCATTTCCAGACGAAGCATTATGAAATCATTTACTTACAGTTTGTGATGCAGCTGCAGTCAGATTTAGTACCGCTTCATTTTTCAACAAATGTTTCTTTGTGAACTCTCCATGGCACAGTGCCTCGTTTACAAAACAAAACGCTCTAAACAATCCTCTGACATGATCCAGGATGCCATTAAAAAGAAACTATCCGCTTGTTCCTTACGCTGGGATCCTTCTCATTTCTGCGCAAAGACGCGAACGAGCTGTTTAAAGTGAACGCATCAAAGCATCATTCTTTCACTCCATTTGTCGTATTGACGGCAGACTAGACCGTTTAGACTGTGTCAGAAAGCGAATGAGCATCTATATACTGTATCCAGGCGGAGCCATTTTTAGAGCTTGATTAAATAAATGATTTCTTTATAATGAAGAGGATGTTTTAAGCTATGAAACTTGCAAGATGTTATAATGATACAAAGATCTCGTATACACCAAAAGATTGATTTGTCAAATTAGATTTGTCATGTCATGACTCCTTTAAAAGTTTTTTATAAGGGTTTTATTTTACGACTCATGTTGTTTAATTAATGTTTATTGCATTACTTTACTTTTTTACTACTTGTATTTATTTTACTACTTCTAATAAGCTTTTGATTTTTGTTTAGTGACCTCTTTCTCTTTACCACCTGTGTTTTATGGTCGTTGTCAGTATATGTTAAACGTATATGTTAAAAACTACTAGAACAGTGTTATATAGTTTATCGACCTATGTACTTACATTATCCCAAATGTTTCCAAGAATGTTTAAATCCAGAGAAGTATGAATTTAACTAGTGTAATGGTCACATCATACACCTTCAATTTCCGTTTTTATTTAGCAGAAAACATGGAAACACCAAAGACGCTTCAATTTGTTATCCATCTTTTTAGACAGATCACAAACATACAGAATAGCATTTTAACAGGACTTTCAACACACTCAAATGTATCTAGTATGATAAAACAGCACTGCTTTACCCCACATACACATGACCGGATGGAGCAGAAGTGCTCGATTGTGACATAATAAAAGCTTTGCAGTTTTCAAAAATTACATTTGTTTCAAATATGCGCCTTCTAGCAGCAAAAATGACATACGTTTTGTATATGTGCCCTCTAGAGGCAAAAATGACATACGTTTTGAATATGCGCCCTTTAGAGGCAAAAATGACATACATTTTGAATGTGTGCCCTCTAGTGGTAAAAAAATTACATACGTTTTGAATATGCGCCCTCTAGAGGCGAAAATGACATACGTTTTGAATATGCACCCTCTACTGGTGAAAATTACATACGTTTTGAATATGCGCCCTCTAGAGGCGAAAATGACATACGTTTTGAATATGCGCCCTGTAGCGGCGAAAATTACATACATTTTAAAGTTTTGAATATGCGCCCACATTTTGAATGTGCACCCTCTAGTGGTGAAAATGACATACGTTTTGAATATGCGCCCTTTAGAGGTGAAAATAACATAAGTTTTGAATATGCGCCCTCTAGAGGTGAAAATAACATAAGTTTTGAATATGCGCCCTCTAGAGGTGAAAATGACATACGTTTTGAATATGCGCCCTGTAGCGGCGAAAATTACATACGTTTTAAAGTTTTGAATATGCGCCCACATTTTGAATATGCGCGCTCTAGTGGTGACATACGTTTTGAATATGTGCCCCCTAATGGTGAAAATGACGTACGTTTTGAATATGCACCCTCTAGAGACGAAAATGACATACGTTTTGAATATGCACCCTCTAGAGGCGAAAATGACATACGTTTTGAATATGCGCCCTGTAGCGGCGAAAATTACATACGTTTTAAAGTTTTGAATATGCGCCCACATTTTGAATATGCGCGCTCAAGTGGTGAAAATGACATACGTTTTGAATATGCGCCCCCTAATGGTGAAAATGACATACGTTTTGAATATGCGCCCTGTAGCGGCGAAAATTACATACGTTTTAAAGTTTTGAATATGCGCCCACATTTTGAATATGCGTGCTCTAGTGGTGACATACGTTTTGAATATGTGCCCTCTAGTGGTGAAAATGACATACGTTTTGAATATGCGCCCCCTAATGGTGAAAATGACATACGTTTTGTAAATTACAGTTTTAAAATGTAAATTATACAGGTTGTTCTCTAAACATGCATTTTTTACTGTATTTTTAGAATTATAATGACAACAACTGCTGCCAGTTTTTTCTGTAAAAAGTCTTTTTTTTTAACAAACTATCTATTGAATTTCAGCTTCATTTCATGTGTTTTTGACCCAACAGTCAAGGAAATCTGCAGAATGCATGTTTGACATGGACTTGCATCTTATTGTCTATATGGTACCTCCATGCATAGCAATTCCCAGTCCCATCTCCAGAGGTTTCATTCATCACACTTGTTTCCATAGTTACATGCACACCCGTTTCTTGTTCTCTCATCACCATTCACAGGTTAAACACCCTGTCTCGTTCATCTGACTTTTTCCTCTTGTAAGCCTTGTCTAGTTGGATTTAAGAACTTGGTGCGAGGCATCTCAGTCTATTGGTAAGCTTTGAAATCAAACTGAGTAGGACCTGAAAGATTATTCTTTGTGGGACTGTGCTGCTCGCTTAAGTTTTGGATGTGAGAGTTTTATTAGTGAACTATGTAGGATTAACAATATAATGCAGACAATTAGCATGACTGTGAACTCACTGCTGATAATCACTGCTGAACTATTTCAAACTCGAACTCAAAAAAAAAACATGAGCAAAATTTTAAAATCTCCTTTATGCCAGAATCTTATTGATGTCAAATTCAAACAGCTCCAGTGTGAACCATAAGGTTACGTTGTTGTTTAATGTTTTTGCCAGAATTGTCCTGATGACTGTGGAAAACAGAGGGATATTAATTAATTCATTATTATATAAACCATGATGAATAAATTATAAAAAGATTTCCAAAGTTAATATAAAATATAATAAATTATTTAAATAAAATATAAGTTCCTTTAATAGTAATGACTAGTTTTTTAGACATTTTTAGATTTTTAGAAACTTGAAATACTAACAGGAATTACATAGAAAATATCACATGTACCCATCAACGACAGAGTTGGAAACATGTTGACAAAAATGTCTTTTTCCACAAAATTTGTATGTATGCAAATTGTATAAAATACAAGGTGCTGTACACATGTTCTAGTAACTGTGTACAGTTACTACAAAGAAAAAATCATTAGGATATTAAGTAAATATCATGTTACTTGAAAATATTTTGTAAATTTCTTACCATAAATATATCAAAACATAATTTTTGTTTAGCAATATGCATTGCTAAGAACTTTATTTGCACAACTTTAAAGGTGATTTTCTCAATATTTATTT
>JAHKKF010515406.1:0-19109 GCA_019740295.1 Labeo calbasu
ATAAAAAAAAAACAAAAAAAAATCTTAAATGAAGTATTTTCTAGATAAGTGAAAATGATTGTCTTGTTTTTCAAGTCAAAATTAAGTCATAAATCATATATAATAATAATAATAATAATAATTATTATTATTATTATTATTATTATTATTTATTTATGATTTATATTAGAAATATTCATCTTTTATGCAATACGTTTTTCTTTATAGCGTAGTTTATTAGAAAATACGTTTTGTTTTTTTTTTGGTTTTGTTTTGATAAACCGCTGGATCTTCAGAAACAGGTTTAATGTATTTATAGAAAGTCTGTGGTGTCATTTAATTCTGTTCAGGGCTCTGAATGTCTAAACTAGGTTATTTCTCTTATTATTTGTGCGTTTGCAGAGGTTGAAGAGCAGGAGGGTGAGTAACTCTATCATGCCTGTGTCATCGCCCAACTTTAACACGTTGTCATTGGCTGAGTTTACTTCAGACATGTGAAAACCTTTTTCATTTTAGGCTTTTTCCTCCATGTGTTGATGTTTGTTTACTAATGTTGCCTAGCAACAAGCAGCAATTCATCATTCACTTCCTCCATCCTCATCAGCGTCTGTCTGTCCGTCATCACTGGCACGGATCATATTCACATCATTCACATGATTATACAGGACATAATTAATAACTCTCTGCGGTGTTATGACTGTGTTTCTGCCAAATCATCTTTTGTGCCGTGTGTTGTGTGTTTACAGTGATTTCTAGTCAAGCATCTGGACACATGATTTTTAATATTATATTTTTCATATACATTTATTGTTTTTTTGTTTTTTTTTTTTTATATATGTAATATTTGTGCAATTTATTTTTATATATGATGCATTTCATTTATATATATATATATATATATAATTAAAACCATTAATATAAATGTTCCTAAATATGAATTTTGTTTACAAAAACTAACTAATGCACAGTATCTGCATTCATCCTTTAATAGTGTTCCTTCAAAACCTGCAGAATTTTAAGTGATTTAAAACAAAAACAAAAAAAAGTTAATTTTTGTTCACAAATTCATATTAACGTTGGATTTGTTTTGCTCTGTTTGAACCGTATTTTCTGAATATGTGTGTTTCAGAACATCAGGCCGTCGTCTCTGACCTTATGAAACATCAGGAAGAAGAAATCCGGCATATTCAGGTGCGTCTGTCATTCTTCTTTCTGAGAACCTTGTTTTTTCTCAAATCAATGTTTGTATATAAAAATACATCCTCATTAATTCACATCTGTATCATGTTTTCTTTTTTTTATTATATGTATGTGTATATATGTGTGTGTATGTGTGTATATATATATGTGTTTGTCCAAGAAGCATGGTAATTCCACGGTGTTTTGTGGTAGTTAAGCTGAAGCAGCTTCATCAAATGTCCTGATTATACATTTCCATTTCCACTTCCATATGCGCTCCATATTCACTCATGCAGGTTATTGGGCTGATTGTGTTGTTTGTTTCGATGCCCTGCTGCTGGACTAATGTTTAATCATTCCCAGAGTTTGTATGATTTCAGAAACAGAAAATAAACATCTGCCTGAGTTCAGGAGAAGTGCGCTTTAGTGTGCGCTACCAGCAGAGGGCAGCAGCACCGCACCGTTCAGTCCGTCACACCTTTACTAAAGGAGGACCGAGAGCTAGAGGACCTTCTGTTCCAATACTACTTTTACAGTATTTAATATTATATACATACATGCACAATTATTATAATAATTACACACACATATATAATCACATGTAAATTGTATAATTATGTAAATTCTTTATTTAAATACAATTGAATAAAATACAATTTAATAATTAATTGTTAATATTATATTAATACAAATAATGAAATAAACTGTAATTGTACACACAATTATTAATATATTAATAAAAACAATTGCTTACACAGTTATTACAATAATACAAATACTTATAAATAATAATTACACATGTATATAAATACCTGTTACATAATTATGTAAATGGTTCAAATAAATTTATACAATATAATTATTTGTATTAATATAAATGATTCATTAAGTGTTTTACTAATTACATTTATTTATATGCACAAAATAATTGTTTACACAATTAACAATTATATATATATTACTATGAATAGTTAATTGTATGTAATTGTAATTTACATTGCATTATATATAATATGCATCTATTACCTATTAATGTTATGATTATGCTTTGTTTTTAAATAAACTTTTATAAAATAAAATTTAAATAAAAATTCAATATATATAATTATATTAATGTTTTAATTTTAGTAGAATAATAATAATAAAAAAATTAAGTTAAAAAATTATTTTTAAGAAAAATGCATGCATATATTTATATCAGCATTCCTGCTGAAATATTAGCCTGGCGTCATCTATTCTATATTGATAGAAAACCTCTATCAGAGACAATCAGAGCAACAGCCACTATCTGTTCATTCTTTCAGTGTTTCTCTTTAAACATCGGTGTGTGCTGCTCTCTATTAGGTCCTGTGGGGTCTCTCCCCCAGGGTCTGTTGAATTTTGAGGACTGCGGGCATCTATTGTTGTGTTTTGAGTCTGAAGGCAGCTGCTCTTCATCATTTCTGTCCACACTTCAGCATTGTTTCTGCCCACAGGAAACGCGTTTAACCGTGTGACACAAACGCGAGTGACTTCGCGGAATCCAGTGGACGAGAAACGCAGATTTATGTCTGTTTCTGTCTGCGGCGCTCGTCTGCTTTTCATCACGCCTGTCTCTCTCTCTGCAGGAGGAGTCGGTGCTGAAGACGGTGCGTCTGAAGCAGGAGCACGTCTGCGTGATTGAGCAGCTGGAGCAGACCATCGAAGACCTGCGCAGTAAGATCGCCGAGCTGGAGAAACAGCAGCCCCTGCTGGAGCGGGAGGTGCTGACGCAGGACCAGGAGTGCGGAGGAGAGGAGCGCCTCCTCCCGGACGTCTGCCATGTGGACCTACAGACGGAAAACACTGCGCTGCTGCCGCTGGAGGCCAAATCGGTGCAGACGTCTCCTGTGGACGAGAGCTTTAGGTTTAAAGTGCCTCCTGTGGAGGCGCAGGCGCCCGACTCCTCGCTGCCGCCAGAGACTGAGACTGCTTCTCAAGCGTTTGTGTGCACGTGCCAGCAGCAGCCGGGCGCTTCGGTACCTCCTCCGCCGCCACCACCTCCTCCTCTTCCACCCGGGATGGGTGCACCTCCTCCTCCACCTCCTCTTCCAGGAATAAGTGCTCTTCCTGCACCACCTCCTCTCCCAGGTAGTTCATTGCCTCCTCCGCCACCTCCTCTACCAGGAATGAGTGCATCTCCTCCTGCGCCTCCTCCTCTACCAGGAATGGCCGCACCACCTCCTCCACCTCCTTTACCAGGAATGGGTGCACCTCCTCCTCCACCTCCTCTCCCAGGAATGGGTGCACCTCCTCCTGCGCCGCCTCCTCCACCTCCACTCCCAGGCATGGGTGCACCTCCTCCTCCACCTCCTCTCCCAGGCATGGGTGCACCTCCTCCTCCACCTCCTCTCCCAGGCATGGGCGCACCTCCTCCTGCGCCGCCGCCTCCACCTCCTCTACCAGGTGTATCTGCGCCGCCTCCTCTCCCCAATGCAGGATTAGCACCTCCTCCACCGCCGCCTCCAGGTCCTCCGCCGTTGGCTCCTGGTCCTCCTCTGGCCTTCGGTTTGGGTTCTCTGCCTCCTCCGCTCCCGCTGGGTCTGTACGCATTAGGAGTGGCGCAGGAGAAACCGCCTCGCAAACACATAGTGGAGCCGCCGAGACCCATGAAACCGCTCTACTGGACCCGCATACAGCTGCACACCAAAAAGTACTGCACTGCTTCACTCTATCACACTAATTTCTTCATTTGACACAAATTACCAAGCTGACGGCCATAACAGTTATTGTTTTTTTTTGTTTGTTTGTTTGTTTTTTTTCCCTGTTTGAGGCATCACTGTTGCTCACTAGTGCTAATAGTTAGTGATTTGAGTGATGAGATTTTCACTATTTTCACCTGATAAACTATAAAACAAAGTCAAAAACGCAGAGGAACATCTAGAGACTAGAAAACCAGGGCTCGAAATTAACTTTTTTTTACTTGGTAGCACTGGTGCTCCCAAATTCAAAAAGTTAGTAGCACCCAGTGAATATTAAGGAGCACCACAACGGCAACCAGCAACATCCTGATGATTAATAGCTTCACCAGTCAAACATGATCCTCAATTCTTTACCACACACTTCTTTTTAGTAATGCACTGATCTTGATTCTTCATGGCCGATTCTGATTGCCGATGATGTTGCGTAGCACGGATCACTGTATCAGCTCACAGCAGTCATATACTGTGCAGTACTTGGCGAAAGTTTTGTAAAGAAATTAAAACAAGTTGCACCACAACAATTACTAGCACTTGCACAAATGCTCCCAAATATATTTTGAGGTCGTGCAGATAAAATTCTGGAAGCATATGCGACCAAAACGGTTGCAATTTCGAGCCCTGAACACCCTAGCAACCAGGATGCAGTGCCCTAGCAACAACCTGTTAGCCACACATTATAGCATGACTCACACAGTCAATATTAATAATCATAAATGAAGAACAGGTGCAAATGTTTCATCTTTAACATATTTTTATTACTTTTTTTTTTTGTGTATTTGTTTATATGTGTAAAAGTTATATATATGTGTGTGTGTGTGTGTATGTGTATATTTTTTATATTTTATATATTTTATTTATATTTTATATTATATATATTATACTTTCTTATCTATTTATTTAGCTATTTATTTATTTATTTATCCATTTATTTATTAATTTTTGAGTAAAATATCACCTGCAAATTGTGTATGGTTCACCAGATTCACTTCATATTAGACTAGAAGAAAACACCTAAAACACCTTAGCTGACCACTAACCACCCACAACAAGACGTCTTGCACAGCAAATATTGATTAGAGTCTAAATGATTTTATTCAGTGAGCGGAAAATCTGTTGTGATACAAGAGACATTAAATGTGCACAGTGCAGGAGGAAATGATCAGTTACACTGTTTACAGTCATTAGACACGCATACATACAGAATGACACCACTGACCAATCACAATCACGTGTTCCAGAGATGCAGAATGTAATCAAATGAGCTAAATTAAAAGCAGTTAATGTTAGACACAGTATGTCTAATTTGTTTTGATTCATATTCAGCTGCAAAGATCATAACGTGATTAAATTTCTGAAATGGTTGTTAATAAAGCAGGTGTTTTTCTCCTCTAAGGTCTGTGTTCTCCTCCACAGGGACTCTAACGCTCTTGTATGGGAAAAGATCGAAGAGCCGTCTGTTGATTTTGACGAGTTTGTCGAGCTGTTCTCCAAAACGGCGGTGAAAGAGAAGAAAAAGCCTCTCTCGGACACGATCAGCAGGTCAAAGACCAAGCAGGTGAGCAGAGACGGATGCGGTGAGCGGTTCTGGCCCGTCCGCTGTTATGTCTGCGGCTCGGATGAGGTCACTCACAGGCGCTGCTGAAGCTCAAATACGCTTTACGAGTTTACGAGCGCTCGAACGCAGCGAGACTATTTCCATGACTTAGTCCTGACGTTTGTGTACAGACGGCGGCTCCTCTCAGACGGCCCTGAGTAAATGCCCGAGCGCTTGGCACCGCCGCGCACCGCTGCCGGATTCCAGCTCTGATTGGAAATATGGCCGTAAAGAGCAGAACCCGCCGCATAAATATCACAAAGTGCTCCAAACGCTCATGGCTTTATCAGATCTGTGTCATACGTACGTGTGTGTGTGTGTGTGTGTGTGTGTATAAACGCCATCAGCTCTCACATTCAGATTCTCAGTCTGTTTCTCTAACGGCTCGTGTATGGAAGTTTGTGCCACTGAATGGATGTCTGTTGAGCAGATCAATATAATTAGACTTGAGAAAAAAAGTTGAAATCTCTATTAACCTGTTAATGAGCTTCCATACAGAACCGCTTCACAGTAATAAACATGAAAATAATGGTATTAATGTTATAAAATGTATTAATTATGAAATGAGTTCAGTTTCAGCTGTGAAGCTCAGTACAGTGCAGTGTTTTAGTTCAGTTTAATAGCTGTCAGTGTTGGAAAGTTCATTCATTATGAAACAAGTTCAATTCAGCTATAAGCTCATCATTAGTATGCAAATCAAACAAACTAGTAAGAAACATCCTCATTTTCTGAATAGTCATCTGTCAGTGCTGATAAGACGACTGTGTGGAAACTCCTCAGATCTTCAGTTTGTATCTGAGTCGTCTTGTACCCTCCTCAGGCTCGTTTTTTCATCCGGTTAATGCTCATCTTTGACCCGTCTCTTTTCCACGTGCATCCCGTTACTGTCCCGGCAAACTCTGGTTCCTGTGGTGATCTAGGGACTCGTATCTAGATGAACAGCAGCGGTCGTTCGGCTCTTCTCCTCAGTCTGTGTCCTGATCAAAGTGACCGGATCGGAGCGACGCTGCAGGCCTGCGAACAGAACGACAACATTTGTGCTGTATTACTGTCTGCTGGAGAAAGAAAACACTGTCTGTGAAATCAGTGAAATCAAAACAGTGCTGTCCTGGATCAAGAGAAATCAAAGAATAAAATAATGGAACAAGACAGACTCAGAACACATTTAACATGTTAAAGATGAAACATTCTTTTATATTTAGTTGTCAGATTTCAGCCTGAAATCAAAAGATTTTTTAAAAATGTTTATTTTTTATAAATTAAAAAAATTGAATTTTAAAATAAATCTGTATTTACACTCATTAATATAATGCAGAAAAAACTTCAGATTACTATTTTAAAATAATGAAAAAGTATTAATTTTTAAGAATTCAACAGTTAACTTTTGAATTAAAAAAAATAAAAAATAAATAAATATATATATATATATATAAATATATAAATTAGAATTAAAAAATAAATTAATTAATTAAAAAATAAATTAAAAATTCAACGGTGCATTTTGTAGATCCTGGCATACAGCACTGATTCTCTTGTTGAAAATAAAAGTTTTTTTGTTGTGAAATATGAGGCGTGTTGTTCATTAGATCCTAATCTCAGTAGTTTACCGTATGTTCGCATTTTAACATGTTTTAATGTTCTTCATATGTGACTTTCCCCCCTTGAGTCTGAAATCACATGACGTTCAAACCGCAAGTGTTTTACGCTCTCCTGTGAACAGACCTGAGGTTAACCACACTAATGCTAGTCCCGCTCCGTATTTGCATATTTACAACTTATCCATTAACATAACATGGCTTTTTTTTTCTTAAGCGGCCCCTGCGTGTCGCGTCCGTCTGAGCGTCAGCGTTTGGAGGCTGAACGGATGTGGCAGCGGTGCGTCTTGTGGTGCATTCTGGGACGGATCGTGTTCTGAGGTGTTTGGCGCCTGTGGCTGCTTTGTTCTGAGGGATGCGGAAGCGCCTCGTCTGATGGCAGACGGAGACGTGTTTTATACGTGTCTCATTTATTTAAGCAGCCGCACAGACTCGCTCAATCAGCACCGCAAGTTTATTAAAAAATGAGAGATGTCGGGTTCTTCTAATCCTGACGTAATGAAGCGGTTTGTGGCAGATGATGTTTGAAATGGTAATTCTGCTGATCTGTGTCCTCCAGTGATGCTGTCATTATGTCTAAGACGTCTGGAGGTGGTTTATCTCACTGAAGGGACCAGAAAAACGTCAGCAGCTGCTTCTCCTGTTTAACCCTCGCTATGCATTCAAGTCTGTTTAGACCTGGAAGAAATGCATCATTTTCAAAAAATGCATAGTGAAAAACTAAACTTAAAGTGTTTTAAGATTCTGAAAAATGCAAATTTTGCGTGTTTGGGTCATTTTGACCCAGCTCTGTATGGTACAACGGCTAGATTATACTCGCAAAATGTTAGAACTTTAATCTCGTATTTACTACGAATTAATTCTCGTAGTATTCCGACTTTATTCTCCAACTCTTTCGACTTTGTTCTCGTAATATTAGACTTTATTCTCATAGTGTTTAGACTTTAGTCTCGGAGTCTATCGACTTTTCTCTGTCTTTCGACTTTACTCCTGGAGTGTTTTGACTTTAGTCTCGGAGTCTTTCGACTTTACTCCTCGAGTCTTTTGACTTTATTCTCTAAATATTTCAGTTTTATTCATGTAGTAGTTGCTAAAATTACTTTGTTAAATTATCTATGATGTTATATTAGTGTCAAATGTTTGAAAATATATTTTCCCCATATCTCAAACACTTTTTGGACTGAATTTTGTTGATGAGCATGAATATGTTGTCTATTGATGAACCATTGGAGCATGAAAAAAACATTCATTCATTAATGAGAAGTTATACAGATACAATATGGTTTTAGTTGAAAAATATGAAGTTATGACTGTTTTATAAACTAATAATTACTCTGTTCCAGTTGGATGCAGAACACAAGAGTAGTGCACAGGTCTTGAATGCATCAGAGGAACTGGCTAAAAGCAGCCGTGTTTTGGCTCTCATGTTTTAAACATGACGGAATAATGAGTGAAATAATTGAGACTCGTTTCCGTGTCTGTCAGGAGTTGCCCAGCAACGCTTTCATTTGATAGAGTAACATGTTTTGTTTGGTCTAATTGCCTGCAGTTGATAATTGTTGCGTTTTGCGCTGTAATGTGACCTGTTCAGGGTTCATGCAATAAAAGGCCGCTTTTTCTCCGCCGATCGCTCATAGCTGGCATTTTTTGCTGAAGGAAAGGTTTGAAGGTTGATTAGAAGCACGGAGGGAGCGTGTGGACGCTTCTGTCTGCTGCGCGTTTTTGGCAGCGGCGCTCTGGAATCAGCAGCAGAGAAAGCCATCAAGCGTCTTTAAAGCTGGTTTGTTTGCCAGAGTTTCCTGTCTAATTAAAACAAACGTTTCTCATGCCGTTCTGCAGGAATCTTCTCATCTGCGGCAGCTTCCTGTTTCAGATCAGCTGAATTGTCGTTCAGGATCCAGATCAGTATTGTGGTCTGGTTCCTCTCTGACGTGGCTCCGATGACGCTCTGATCCGCGTGTTTGTGGGGTTTTCGTCACCTCTCGGCTCATTGTCCTCATGACGGATAAAGATCGGCTGAATGAATTGGCTTTTGTTCTTCAGGCCGAAGTCGAGCCGAAAACACTTTCCTTTTTAAATCGAGACGTAACGAGCAAATAGATGCGATTACGCACACAGACGCAAGTAATGATCTGATAATTGACTCTTGACGCATCTGACACTACTTGATTTCAGTATTGCAATAAATATGAGGGTCGCAACTTCACATTACTGGTTCATTATTAATTAGTTATTAGTTATTAAATTTTAATCATGACCATTCAAGGTTTGAGAAGTGGATGGGTGACTAATTTGAGCCTAATTTGTCTTTATTTTGCAGAACAGCAGTCTAAGAGACTTGAAGTTGTTATACTGTATACTGTATATCTCATCTATATTGAATATCTATATGTAAAACAAATTGTCAGATTTACTTGAAACAGTTTTCACGTATAAATTGCCAGTAAATTTCATGTTTGGAAATGCAAATATCAAGTAAGAAAGACTGAAATATTTTCTTGTAACTTTCCCATGCTCTAATTTCTGTATTAATTACAACTTTGAAAAATCAGTTTTTAAAATGCATTTCTAACAATCTTTTATTCATTTAGAAAAGTGGTAGACTCACTAACTAACTGAATGCATTTTAATAAAAGTGACATTTAAATAAATAATGTCTTTTAAAAAAAATCTTTCATCCATTTAGGACTTTAAATAAATTATTAAAAAATATGTGCAATTTTAATAGTTATTTAAATAAGTCAGATTTAGATTTGTCACAAAATCGTTTATCCATGTGCAAAACTTCAGCGGTAGACTCTTTTAAAAAAAAAAAAAAAAAAGAAAAAATTAAATAAATTAACTACTTTTTTTTTTTTTTTTTTTTTTTTAAAGTGTTGTTAAAATGTGTATGGTTATGTGCAAAATGTTTATAAAGCACTAAAGCACTTAAGGTCATGTTTTGTTTATTTTTCATTCATCTGGCACATGCTCTTAAATTAATTAGCTTTATTTCTGTGCTTACTGTATGTGCATAAGCTAGAATGTTCTTAAGGGTGTAATATTGTGTGTTTGGCATGTTTTGTGTCTGACAGCATCTTCTACACCGACTGTTGAGAATAGAGCACCTCAAGTCTTATTAACGCTCACATTTGGGCTTTAATGCTGGTGATTGGAGTAAATGCAGTCATTCTGATGTGTGTGTTTGTGTGTTGTAGGTGGTGAAGCTGCTGAACACCAAGCGCTCTCAGGCTGTGGGGATCCTGATGTCCAGTTTACATCTCGACATGAAGGACATTCAGCACGGTCAGAGCCGTTTTTTTTTCTCTGCCTCTTCATATGCTCATATAATTTATCATGAAGATTAAAACGTCAATGAGAAGCACTTCTGCACTGACTCTGATCCAATGTAAATCCAATTCACTGCTTTCATACACCGTTTACAGAAGAGCTGATGAACAGTTAAGCGTTTGCTCATCACGTGGTTCGTGTTTGACGGATGGTTCGCGGTCATCGGCGGGTCGAGGTGGACGTACAGCTGGAGGTTTTGTTCTGGCGAGCGCGTTTCCTGTTTTCTTTTCCACGCTGGCGTTCGGTTCTCGCGTTTGAATGCTCAGTGTCCGGGCATTGACGTGTTCGTCTGTTTTCTCTGGGTGGCAGCGAGTGTTTCCTGATGCTCTGATAGGCTGCAGGTCACCGGCGGCTCTGGGCAGCGTCTGCATCAAACGCACCATAACATCCATCCATAACATATCAGATGGACCCTGAACGTGAACCTCCTCGGAACAAACTCAGCCATTCAAATCACTGCTGGACTTGTTGTTTTTATAAATATGATGATTTGAAGAATCATTCATGCTGCAGGGCAACCACTTACAATAAAAGATTTTTAATGACATGAGGCCAGATTTACAGGTTGTTTTAAGATTTTAGAACTTTTATAAAAATAAAATAAAATTGTATTTTTTTTTAATAACTTTTAAAACCCATTAATTTTATTTATTTAAAATAATAAAAAGTTGTAAATAAATAAAATCATTTATTTATTAAATAACTGATTAATTTAGATTAGTTTTTTCTCGTGTGAATTATAAAGCAGACAAACCCCTACTTAACATTCTGAAAAAGTGTAAAAAATGGAGAAAAAAAAAAAAAAAAGTTTAAACATTGTTTCATTTGCTGCTGTGTAATTGTTTCGCAGATGATCAGACGAGTGTCTTTTAATTGTAGAATCACATGACAGCATGAATGTGAATTGATATTGACCGTAATATCAGAGTCACGTTATTACGGGATGTTGGTCGGGCGGACTGGTGTGTTTCGTGTCTCTCGTCTTGGAAATGCTCTTGGAATGCCAGCGTATTTGATTCTGCCAGCAGAACTTGTGCTTAATTTCCATCTAATCAATGTGTTTATGTGTTTGCACATGGTTTGTGTTGGTGTGTGAGAGCGAGAGGAATTCAGGCCTCGTCTGTCGTATGATGTCGTGAAGCTCAAATCGAACGCAGACGTGTGATGTCATGATGGTGTTCATCACACACAGGCCGCTTTACTTCATAATACACACTCTGAGCTTTTGAAGGCTGTGATGCTTTTGCTTCCACCGCCGTTTTTTTTTGTTGTTTTTTGTAAACTTCCCACAGACAATGTTTCCCAACTTTTACATTTTTATAATGCACTTAAAAATTATTTTTTTTTATTTTATTTATTTATTTATTTTAACGGGTATCCTTAAATAATCAACCATGTTACCATTTGTAATGTTTAAAAAGGTTTGTTTTTATTTTATTTTATTTTGTTTTATTTTAAAGGGTGTCTTTTAAATGAACCCTCGTACCATTTGTGAAATGTTTGTTGGCAAAATGAACTGTAAAACTCAGCCCTGTTACCAACTTTAATTTTTATAATTCACAAAAAGTATTTTTTTTTATTTTAACTTTTTATTTTAAAGGGTGTCCTTAAATAATAAATGTAAAGTATGTTGGTTGGCAAAATGAACTGTGAAACTTTGTGTATATTAATTAGCCTTTATTATAAATGTGTATATATGAATATTAATATGAATTATAATAAATTATTTTAATTAATCGTTGAACTCAGAAGGAATACAAGGCTACTTAGCCTGATAAATATTTTTTGTAATATTTTAATATATATTTTTTCTTTTTTAATATTTGTTTTTATATATATATATGTCCAGTTTTCAAATGGAAAAGTAATCGGTTTAATAAAATAAGCTGAGTGTTGAAAAAAGTTTGCTCTTCAGAAAGGAGAAGGGTTCATGTGATATGAGCAGATGTGCTTATTTACAAAGTTTGTATTTTTTGGTAAGATGATTATGATGATTCAGCTGCTGATTCCTGTCTAATGTTGTGTCTCTGTTTGTGTGTTTGCAGCGATCCTGAATCTGGATAACACTGTGGTTGATCTGGAGACGTTGCAGGCGCTTTATGAGAACGTAAGCAGATTCTCCTCTCTCTCACGTCATTGTTCTTTGGAGAGTCTTGTTTTGTTTTCGAGCATCACTATTGGTCATATTTAGAACAAACCCCTAAAAATGAAAACACGAATGAATCCTCAGATCATGCCAAACATGTGCTGCCCAAACCTTCATTTATACAGAGGAAAATAAAAGCATTTACAGTCCAGATTCATTTAAATACACATGGCACATCTCAGTACACGTCTGTGTCGATCAGTGTGATTCTCCTCAATGCACGTCTGCAGTTTGATGTTTTATTGTTGAATGTGTCTGCACTGATCAGATGATTCACGCAGGAATTTACAGCGCTCGTGAAATGCCTTTTCAGATTTGTATACGATGTTTTCCTGCACCAGAAAAGGTCTAGCGTTTGCAACAACGATTGCATTAAGCAGTACGTCTCTTGTGTAAATATCAAGAACATTTCGATTGTTTCGTGACCCCTCTAATATCAGAAACCACACTGTTGTGTTGATCAGATAATCAGACCTGTGGTTTGATCACAGTGTGAGAATGAGACTAAATGTTCCTGGATGTTGGGAAAATCTTCACATGCACAATCCCGAAATATATTATTGTCAAAAGGAGTTCAGAAAGCACATCGCTGCAGGAATTTCTACGTCTCGTGAAAACATGCGTGCACAAGACGGCCCCATTTGTGCAGAACGTTCAGTCATGCGCTTTGATTAAAGAAGCGAAAAACAGCTTTAGTTTCAGGATGCGAGCTGCTTTTGCATAAAAATCACTTATTTATTTTAAAGCGTCACGTGCCAAATCGTTAGAGCCCTTTGAACCGTCCGAAAATTCGATTCAGATTGGCTCTTCTGAGATCTGAGAGTCTGTCTGTCGGTGGAGGCAGAAACATTAAGATGTTTTCGTCTGGCTCGCGCCGTAATTATGGAATCCAGACCTGTTCGAATGGCAAAAAAAGAAAAACATACAGTCAGACTGCAGCAATGCACCTAATGATCGCGCTAATGTGTTTTTTCCCCGCTTTTATGAGCGCGAGTTTCCAGTCTGGCCCGTGTACAGATGTCAGTCCTGCCGCTCGCTGTCGTATCTGTATATTGTCTTTTGATATCTGCCTTTGAGTTTGCGTTTGAAGGCTGAGCGACGGAGCGCTGAAAGCTGCTTCATATTAAACGTATTTACACTTAAAAACGCAGTAAATGGGATGCAGAGCGCGGCCGTGGCCGTCTAATCACCGCGTTTGAAGTGGCGTGTGTATATGTGCTGTGATGGATCTCCTGATGATGCTTAATGGAGCCCGAGACTTTTCCAGAGTTTATATTCACGCCTGAGCCGTACACACACTCTCCTCAATGAACGTGTTTGTCTTAGCCTCATTTTTTTCTTCGCGTCTGAGAGCGAGAGAGCAGTTTTCTGTCTTTGATCACCTTCCTGATGGCCTTACGGCGCTCGGCTCTGCGTCTCTGTGCCGTTTGATGTCGGCTGCTTTGTTTACGAAGGTATTTGTTCTGCAGTTCTGCTCGCAGAGAAACCCGCCGGCTGTTCGGCCACGTCTGATTCTCAAACACGCCTAGTGAGTGATGATGAGACGGGAAAACTTGATCCAATTAATCACAAACTAATCGCATATCAACTTAGGCTTTGAAATTACCCCCTGAAAGATCATTTAAAGTCATATGTTAAATGTCAAAAGCATTGACTACAAAAAGTAGATTTAGAAAGAAATGTTTTGGAAGGAAATAATTTGTTTTAACATTGCATAAAGAATGATGGTGAAAAAACAAAATGATACTTTAAATATGAAACTAAAAGTGCCAGTAGGTGGCGGCAAATCACTGTCTTAATTAGTGAGTCATTGAATTATTCATGCAACCGATTTGTTCAAAAATCTGATTCATTCAGAAACGAAGCTGACTGCCTTTTTGAATGAGTCACTGAATGATTCACTCGCACGATTCATTCACAACTCAGGAAAGGAAACAAGTTACTGTCATTGGATCATTTACTCACTTGATTTGTTCAAAAACATTGATTCATTTGCAACTTTTCATAGATATTAACATAATTACACATTTATGTCTTAATGAGGTCCTGGTATAGAGCGTATCTGTCCGTCTGTCTTTGCGGCTGCTCTGTTGTTCTGCTCGTTGAGAAACCCACCGGTTTTTCGGCCACGTCTGATTCTCAAACATGCCTAGTGAGTGATGATGAGATGGGAAAACTTGATCTAAATAATAAAATTAATCACACATGAACTTTGGCTTCGAAGTTACCCCCCATAAAATCATCTAAAGTCAGAATTATGGTCAATGAGAGAAGCACTGATTACAAAAAGTAGCTTTAGAAAGCAATATTTCGAAAATAAATCATTTGATTCAACATTGCATAAAGAATGATACTCCTAATACAAATCTAAAAGAAGGGGGCGGCAAGTCACCGTCTTAATGAGTGAGTCATTGAATCATTCATTCAACCGATTTGTTCAAACGGCTGATTCATTCACAAACGAAGCTGACTGCCTTTATGAATGAGTCTCTGAAGGATTCACTCACTCGATTTCATTCAGACAACTCATTTATTTAGAAATGAAGTTACTGTCATTATTGAGTCATTGGATCATTTACTCACTTGTTCAAAAACATTTGCATCATTTAATAGATATTAACATAATTACACGCATTTATCTCGTGATGAGGTGCTGTCGCTGGTGTAGTGCGTGTCTGTCCGTCGCGTCTGGTTGTTTGTCGTACTTTCGCAACACCACATTTTCCATAATTTGCAGCCCCAAACTCCGTTTCTGTTGCTCTTTAGCTCAGCGAGAAGGAAACTCATGAGACGCTGTGGCTTTTATTGGACTCTGGCTTCCTAACGACTTTGATTACACTCTGTTCTGCTTCCAAACGAACCCAAAATAATAATGTGGCTAAACGCAAAGAACAGCAGCGTGCATATTTGCGTAAAATACAGCGACTCTGACAGACGACCAGCAGATTTTGACCATCACAATGAAGTCTGATCCGTGTTCTGACTCGTACGGCACAGACATCTGCATCTGTCGCTGTTTTATTCTGTTTATTGTCCAGAAGCGTCATTGTTTTAGAGTTGCAGTTTAATTATGTTGAAATGCTGTTGTGGTTTCAGAGAGCCCAGCAAGATGAGCTGGAGAAAATCGAGAAACACATCAAATCATCAAAAGACAAAGAGGGAAGCAAACCTCTGGACAAACCTGAACAGTGAGAATCAAAACATACACACAAATACAGTCAGTTAATGACTTCCTTCTGGTAGTTTTCATTAAACAGAGAAAGGTTGAAATGAAAATCCTGTTGTTTTGAGTATATAAATGTTCCATGTGTCACACCTGGTGTTCAGCGCTTGTATATCTTCTTTTTTTTTGATGCTCACAGGTTTCTCCATCAGCTCTCCCAAATTCCTGATTTCTCCGGTCGAGTCTTCTGTATTCTCTTTCAGTCGACCTTCACTGAATGCATCTCGTCTGTTCAACGCAAACTCCAGATTCTGCAGAAAGTCTGCAGGGTACGTCTGCGCATGCGAAAATCAACATGCTGTGCATTTCTTAAATTAACTAGTTTATTAATTCATTTGAAACAAATTGGTGAATCTAATGTGAATCAAACACAGGAATCATTAGTGTGAATCAGTCAGGCAACTCGCGTGCTCGCTGAATCAAATCAGATGACTCGCTTCACTCTGAACCAGAGGTTGTTCAGTTTTGTCCTTGAACCTGGTTTTGGTCTTTTCTCTCCAGACTCTTCAGAGCGGTTCAGGAGTGCTGCAGGTTCTCGGTTTAGTTTTGGCCTTTGGGAACTTCATGAACGGAGGGAATCGCACCAGAGGACAGGCGGACGGCTTCTCGCTGGATATTCTGCCCAAACTCAAGGATGTCAAGAGCAGTGTAAGACACGCACGCAAAGACACAAACACGCACTTCTTTACTGCTTGACTTAATTAATGTTTTTTTTGTCTCCTGTGGTTTTCAGGACAACAGTAAGAGTCTGCTGTCATATATCGTGTCTTACTACCTGAGACACTTTGATGAGGTGAGATTCATTTATGATGCTCTCGCTGAACGATATACCCCAAAACATCTTCAAAAAGCATTTATTGTCGTGTGTGTGTGTGTGTGTGTGTGTGTGTGTGTTTCAGGACGCGGGCAGGGAGACTTGTGTGTTTCCTCTCCCAGAACCTCACGACCTGTTTCAGGCCTCTCAGATGAAGTTTGAGGATTTGACTAAAGATCTGCTGAGACTCCGGAAAGATCTGAGAGGTAAAATGATGCTCACAGATGCATAAGTGTTTGTGTGGCGTGATTTTTGTGTGCTATTTTCCATGTAATACATTAAATAATAAATTAATAATGCATTAAATATATATTTAGTAGTGAATATTATGAAGAATATTTTCATAATACAGTATATGAAGTTTGTTTGCAAAAACGGGTAACTCCATATTTTTTTAAATGTTCAAAAATCGTGTTTTTTTTTTTTTATGTTTTGTTTTGTGTTAGTTATTTTTTTACCAAATCAAAATAACCCAAATGTAGTTTCATTGAGATTAATTGGAATGTACATTGAAAAAACATGATTTTTTAAAATTGTTAAAAATAGTTATTTTTGCAAGTGAACTCCTTTATATATTAATATAAAAATATTTATATAATAATAAATATATAATTTCATTTATATTTTATTATTATTCTATATCAAATAATAAATACATTATGTACTGAATACATATATAAAAATATTATTTTGTAATATTCCATATATAATATAAATTGCATAAAATATATATAATTGTATTAATTTTTTTTTTTTTAAGGCAATTTTTGATTTGTCTCAATGGCATGTTTGCCTACTATATAGCAAAACTGTTTTATTGTTTGTATTGTCTCAAAATGTGGACTGTGAATTGACTAGAGATCAGAATACAAGTGAATCATGTAAATACCCAGAACAGCCGTTGTTTGTCCTCAGGTGGAGTAGTGTTTTATTTCTCCAGTCAATCAGATGGAGTCGTGAACCCGGCGCTCTAATCGCTTCTGCCCAGACTGTTTCCCGTGAGCGTAATTGGACTAATTGCTGCATGTTTGAGTAGAGAATGAAAGATTGCTCTTTGGGAAGGAAGTGAAGATTTTGCCCTCGCTCTCTTTAATCTCTGAGGTTCACAGGTTAACGCGTTTGATTCGTCTAATCCGGAGTTTATCCACACATTCTGCTGCTTCGCTCTTTGAACAACTTGGTACTTTGACACTTTTATTCTGGTGAAGTTTGAGCAGCAGCAGGTTCACACATTTAATATTTTAGTATTTTTAATTTTAGAAATAAAAGCCATTTTGAATGCAATATAGGGGGCCTCATTCATGAAACATGAGCAGAATAAATTTGTGCAAAAATTATTTCTTTTTTTTAAATTAGTGTCAGGATTATACATTTGTTTCATAAATAAGGCCCAATATAATTTCCATATTTAATAATTGCTTTCTTTAAAAAAAGGCTCAATTTATTTGATTTAAAAACAGTGAAAACAGATTGTGTGAAATAATATAATAATTTAAAATGTTTTCTATGTGAATGTCTGTTAAAATGTAATTTATTTCTGTGATGCGCAGCTGAATTTTCAGCATCATTACTCCAGTTTTCAGTGTCACGTGATCCTTCAGAAATCATTCTAATATGCTGATTTGCTGCTCGTTTTTTTTTTTTTTTAATGTAAATATGAAGGGCCTCATTCATGAAACCAGCAGAATCAATTCTTAAAGTCATCAATTCCACTTTTTCATAAAGCCATAAATTCCACAGTAGAAATGAACTAATTTATTTCATGAATGAGGCCCAGTTTGTGTAACTTCCATTTTGAAATGTTTATTTTTGCGACTCTTTCTGAATGCAAATGTTGTGTTTTCCAGCATGCACTGCGGAGGTGGAGAAGGTTTGCTCGGTCGCGACCGAAGAGCATCTTCAGCCCTTTAAGGATAAAATGGAGGCATTTGTGAGTGAAGGTGAGTGGGATGATGCTGTGAACGTGGGAATGATGGGATTCTCAGACTCACTGAAATGTGACTGGTGTCAATTAAACTGGGGAATTCCTGGGATTCCTCCCACGTCTCTCCTGAGAATCGGCTTCGTTCTGCGGCGTTTCTGTTGCCGCGGGTGGAAATTACAGGCCTGACTGCCATTAGCAGACGCGGCTTTGTGGTGTAGCATGTTTGCTAATGCGTCGTGACCTCTAGAGCCGCGAGCATGAGATTCCGCTAACCCGGACTCGCATTAATCTGAGTCTCTGACCCACCGGACCAGAGGTCTGCACACACACATACATGTATATGTGAATACATTAGTTAAGAGACTGATCAATCTGGTTGCAGAACATCTGTTTTTCTCCCTACAGTTTTAAACATTATGCACACAGTTCAACACATACTGTCTGTCTCTCTCTCTCTCTCTCTCTCACAAACACACACACAGACGGACGGTTCTTCTGACAGACAGATGTGTGTGTGTGTGTGTGTGTGTTTGGGGGGGATTTGTAGTGTTTCATGGTGTCGAACCCTTAACCACTGCTGGGCTCAATTTGTCAAAGAGCACCTT
>JAHKKF010515409.1:0-11829 GCA_019740295.1 Labeo calbasu
CAATTCAATTCAAACTCAAAATGAGAAAGTATTACTGTAGTATTATGATGCAGGCTATTATACAGTAGGCTGTTGTTAACAGTAAATATTTTGTTAAAAGAAAATAACACCTTTCAGCCAGTCACCATCATGTAAACAAAATATCAAACATTCATTTGAATATATGTATTTTTTTTAAAGAGGTTTTTGCACTCCACTACGCTGCTTTACCATTGGTTTTCCATTATACTGCTTTTCCATGTAAATATGTGCTTGATGAACGTGTTTGACTCTTGCATTTGCATCTTTTGCAGCATCTTGTACATGAAACGGCATTCTGAAATGTAGACCAAAAGTTCAACTTGCATCTCATTACCGTTACATTTTTTCTCATTCATGTGTGAGAGATTAATCAGGTGTGCCGTTTCGAATATTAGCAAATTGTAACATTTGCTAATATTTCATTCAAAACCATGATTCCTTAATTTAAATAAATAAATAAAAAAGTTGTGGCACAACACTACATTCGAATTAATCGCCCAGCCATACTCTCAAATGGTCCTTCGGCATTAATACTAATATGCTGATTTGGTGCGTAAGAAACATTACTTATTATCAGTGTTGAAAACATTTGTGCTGCTTAATATTTTTGGGGAAAGCGTGATGCAGTTTTTCAGGATTCTTTTATAAAAGGAAAGTTCAAAAGAACAGTATTTATTTAAAATCTTTTGTAACATTATAAATGTCTTTACTGTCACTTCTGATCAGTTCATTGTATCCTTGCTGAGTAAAGTAACTTCACATTTGGGAAGTCCTTTGACTTTTAAAAGGTTTGGAAACCCTTGCGTTAGCATAGAGATGACCTTAAATTCAATAGACATGGACTAAAAGCCACAAAAATCTTATTTTGAATTCATGGGGTCTTTATTAATGTCATTGTCTAGGTGCAGCCAGTTCTGTGGTCATTTGTAATAGTAGTTCAGCTGGAAAATCTTGACTGTGGGCTTCAAAATGCTGGATTTGTTCACGGGGCCACTGTTCTAATATTATAGCTGATATAACCAGCATGGCAAAACTCATTACAAAGATGTGAATTGATCTGAGCATTTTCCTAGTGGGAAGGCCCTTCTGAGTGGCGCAGCGGCCTAGGCGCGTAGGGAGACACAGGGTAAATTGCATTACGGTTCGTCTCCCATTTCACCCAGCCTGTCTGATGGGATCAGCTATTGCAGAGCCACATGGATCAACAGCAGGGATGGAGGAAAGGTACAGTGGGGGTTTTTCTTCTGAAATAATTGTGATTAGTATCAGCACAGATGACTACCTTAGAAATCCTTGTTAAGAAATAAGAAAAAAGAAAAAATATCATTGGGACAAAGTGGGTCTCAGTGGCATGCCAGTCTTGTGTGCTATTTCATCCATCTGCCATACCCTCTCAGGACAAGCTGGCTAGTATATGTTTCTACATTGGGAGAGGGAGAAGGGACACAAGAATGCAGCTGCATTTGGCTTTGCTAATCCCTCAGTGTTAGTTGAGAATGGACATGGTCTCAAGCTGTCTGGCACTTTGTGTTCCTCTGATGAAGAAAAAAATTATTTTATTATTATTATCTGGTTGGATTTTATGTAAAAAGTTGGTTATGCAATACATTGAATTTAACATAAAAAGATAATTTACTCAAAAATGGAAATTGTGTTAACATTTACCAAACAGTTTGGGTGATAAGTGACTGCCCTTGTATGGATTAAAAAGTTAAATACATAAATATGAAAAAATAAAAAAACAAAACATTTCTCAAAATATTGTATAATATAAGTTCTGCAGAAGATGGAAACTCACACAGGTTTAGAACAACTTAAGTGTGAGTAAATGATGGCCGAATTTTCATTTTGGAATGAGCTACATCTTTAATGATGCTAATTTTTAGAGACTGACCAAAAAAGATTAAATAAAAATAATATTATTTAAAAATAATTCTATTTACTGGTGGACTTAATATTGTTTAAGTGATAAATCATTAAGTAGAAAAGTGTGAATGAAAAAACTTTGATTGGTTCATCTTACTGCTGTTTTGTAACTATGACTGATTATGCTAATAATGTTAGAATATGTGTGCTCTGTATGGTTTGGGAGTTCATTTTCACAGTTGGGTTGATGCTTACTTAAACCTGAATTGTTAAATTCTGAACTACAGAACACCATTCCATGTTCATTTCCATTAATAGAGTCTTTATTGCCAAGGGAGTCATTAAAATGTTTAACCGAGGTCAGGTCTTCTCTGTGCTCAAAAACATGAAAATACAGTGTGACGTGACTGAAGTTACAGTCTTATTTTTTTCTATGATGAAAAGACTTATCCTTTCCCAGTTTAATAGTGGCACTAATATTGGGAGTGTTTTAAAATGTGCTGCAGAAAGGACGTGCTTTCACTTTTAACTCCATTGTTCACTTTTCTTGAATACATCAGGAGCTCAAATTGGATCATAGTGCACACATGAAATGCTTTTTGTATTTATAAATATTGAAACACTATTCTATACAGACTGCAGTATCCATAGTAACCAAATTACTCAGCAAATGATGTGTATGTGCAGTGTGACCTAAAGTTCACTTCATATTTATAACACTGTTTGCTGTAATGACATCATGACACTGAAGTGTAAGTATTAAAACTTTATTGTGCTGTTTTGTATTTTACCTCTGTCACCAGGGGCTGTATCAGTCTGGGGGAGTCATTCATGAATTTCTAATAGCAGCTACTCTACAGAAGTGATGGTGTTGCTGTAACATGCAGCCTGTGGCATGACTGAGCAAATAATGTCCAGCAGCCAGACCTGTTCTGTTTCCTCCATTTCAAATGACATGCTTTATGTGCTAGTCTGTTTCTGTGCTATTTTTGTTTGTCCTTTCCATCATCTCACTTTATCAGTTACAGACGGGGCATTAAGATGTTGGGCAAATATGTGAATCCATTCTGTCTCTAACAAACTTGGCTGTAATTTTTAAGTAAATCTGTTTGAACTTGAAACCCATCTTTGCAGAAGGTATACATGAAAGCACCTGTTCAGGATCTTTGCGTCGCCCCCTAAAGACACAGAAATGGTAGTGCAGGATACATAAGGTTGACAGGGCTCTGAAACATAGTGATGTAACACTCATATTTCAGTATCAAACAGTTGATGAAATCACTTCAAATGCCTTGATTATATTTTGTGGCGTTTGGTCTTAGGGAGGCAATGTTCCAACCTTTAATAAAAGGAGCCAACTGCCTGTTTTAATAGAGGTATCACCTGTTTGTTTAGTCTAGAATGCACATGCTCATTTCAGGTTGGTCCAGCTAAAGAAACACATATATGTGCCCTGGACCACAAAACCAGTCATAAGTAGCACACGTATATTTGTAGCAATAGCTAAAAATACATTGTCAATAATGACTATTATAATGGCAGTTTTGTCAAATTTTGCTGGTTATTTAAAATGTTATTTATTTGATCAAAAATACAGTAATATTGCAAAATATTACAATTTAGAATAACTGTTTTCTATTTAAATATATTTAAAAATGCATTTTATTCCTTGGATTAGCTGATTTTTAGCAGCCATTACTCATATGTCACATGTTCCTTCAGAAATTGTTTTAATATGCTTATTGCTGTTCCAGAACAGTTTTTTTTTTATTATTATTATCAGTGTTAGTGTTTTAGTGTTATCAGTTTTTTTTTTTTTTTTGGATTCTTTAATGAATGTAAAATTCAAAGAATAGCATTTATTTGAAACAGAAATCTTTTGTGACAGAAATGTATTTACTGTAGGGCTGAGTGATAAATCGATAACGTCAATTATCACGCAATATAAATTTCCTTGATAAACAATTACAAGAGTTGGATAAATGTTCGATATAATGTTTATGCAGCAAAGGTGGAACAAAAGAGTGCTACTCATTTAAAGCACGCTACTCGAACCGTTTGTCCACTCGGATCAAAGTTCAAACTGCGGCATGGTGCGAACTTACTAGAGCAGATGTGTTCAATCGCTGATCAGTCTCGGTCACTAAACAGCGCTGTGAGATCCAGTGTGAAGGGTTTGAATTCAGTGAAGAACACAAATGACTCAGTTTAAAGACAGATGATACAGCACTCACAAACAGGAGAAACACTGTGCGCAAACGATACAGTCAGAAGGCTTTTTAATCTACAAATCACCATCATTTACCATAGATTTATTGTAGTAGCAGTAACTGCACAGTGGTGTTGTGTCAGAAATGTGGGTATATTTGTGTCGAATTTTATTGTTATTAATGTAGAAATGTATTAAATGTAAGGAGGAGTAGTGGAATATAATTACAGTATTTTTTTGTGATAGCTATAGCATTAATGCATTTATACTAAATGTATTTAGACTACTGTTTTTCATACAAATACCAAGGAACCGTATTACAAATTTACCATGGTATTGTGGTGCTATATTTGTGGTTTTAACTGTTATCATCATGATCTATGGATGATACTATGGAAGCAATAGTTAATAAAAAAAATAAATAAATAAACTCAAACAGTCAGAATAATTACATTTCACTATATAAAAATGAGGTTGCAACAATTTTTACAGCTATTACGGATTTTGATAATGAACATAAATCTACATCTGCATCCTAATTCAAGCTACTATCAAAATGTGCTTTTCTAAGAGACAAAAAAAATGTTATTATTATTATCAGGCAACACAAACCTGTTTCTTGATTTGAAACAATATTACTCATTAAAACATGCAGAACTAAGAAATTATTTTTTTCTATTAAGATATTTATTTTGTTATGGAAAATTGCTGGAAAAAGTGCAAAGAATTAAAAAAAACATAAAGTGTTTGTCATGTTCTGACCATAAAGAATAGTTTAAAGCCACAATTGCCCGTCTGGTTTTTACAACTTTTTTGCCTTTAAACTTGAAAGAAATAAAAAAATTGACATCTATTGTGATAATTATCAACTGATATCGCTCAGCCCTAATTTACTATACTGACCAGTTAATGCATCCTTGCTCAATAGAAGTTTTTTTTTTTGGCTTTCCTGAAAACTAAATCTTACTGACCTCAAACTTTAACAGCAGTTGTAGATAACAATTGTACTTGTTTACCTATTACCTACTTAGAAAACGACTTCCCAGGAACGTTACCAAGATGG
Organism: Labeo calbasu; assembly: GCA_019740295.1. Classification (NCBI taxonomy): domain Eukaryota; kingdom Metazoa; phylum Chordata; class Actinopteri; order Cypriniformes; family Cyprinidae; genus Labeo; species Labeo calbasu. Next base: position 5,160 of record JAHKKF010515409.1, read on the forward strand.
CCGCTGAGTGACTTGACTTGCCTTACGGGACTTTTTTTTTTTTTTTTTTTAACAGGTTTCCACTGGTTTTTGAGTGCTCAGTTGTGTTGAGCGGTGGTCAGCTCACATGCTCTGTCTCGCACACGCACTCATTCGCACACACACACACTCACACACCCTGTCTGTCTGTGTGTTTGCGCTGCTTTGAGAGGGAGACCTTGGGGGGATGTTGAAGGGGAGGAGGGGTATGAATAGGTTATGCATGAGTTCACACCCCCCACCGTTCACAGGGCATCAGAAGACTGATGAGTGAACGTGACTTTCACAGCTTCCACTGCTACTTGTGCAGGTGTGTGTGTCTGCCTGAAAGAACTGTGCTCACAGTTCCACTAACACACACAGACCCTTATCTCCTCCCATCCGTCAAGGCTTTGTTAAAAAGAAGGGCTGGTAAATGGCAGCCATGATGGATTACTCACTCATTTGGCAGCTCTCTCATTTGTGTGTGTCTGAGCATGTACGTGCAAGAGCGACAGAGATGGGAAAATGACTGAAGTTGATTTCTTTTGCACAACAACATTACGTGTTGTTTTTGTCTATTTGCTCTTTTACTCCGATTCTATTTTAGTAACAGTTGTACACAATGACGGCTATTATTAGGCTTTCATTTTTAAAATGTGTTTGGTCAGTTTTGTTTTTATTTTACTTTATTTTTTGGAAACTAATGGAAACACCAATATGTAATCTAATTTCCCAAAGTAAAAGAAACAAATGCTCATCATATAGTGTACAAAAAGCAATTTAGAGCTTAGATTCAGGTGTAGAATACTTTTTTTTCTTGCCTCACCCCTTGGTCATCAGTAAATTCTTCATTTGCGTCAATAGATAACAATTTCTGATGCTTATCTTGTTCTCTTCAGGCCACTGACTGTGTGTGTTGTCTCCCTGAGGGGTGAGCGTATCCATTTATTGTGTGATTAAAAGAAGATGACACTCCTGACTGTGCAACACAGTGTAATATTACCTTCTTGACGGTGAGGTCTTCTGTTTTGGTTTTTGAAACGGGCTGTAAGATTGTTCTTTTACCTTCTTTATGGCACCAGCACTTAGCAGAGCAGCTCTTTAAAGTGCTACATTTGAAGTCTTGATCTTTGATTTTCTTCATACTGACAGAACAAGCCCAGAGCTGTGCTAATGAGGTGATCTGCTTCACGTTCTTCCAGCTCCTCTGTGGTTTTTGTGTTTTAATTGATGAAAATGTGCTATTAAAGTCAACAAACAAATCAACACGACTATTTACTTTTTAATACACATTCCTGGTCTTTTAAATGACTGATCGATACATGTTGCTCTAAAGAAAATGTTTGCATTAAATTGTTTATTTTTGTAATTATTTTTTTATTTTTATTTTATAGAGACCAATGTTTCAGAAATACTAAAGTCAATGTCAAGGTTTATTTTATATAGCACCTTGAAAACAACATGAATATTGACTAAAGTCAAGTCACCATTATTTAAATAGCGCTTTATACAATACAGATTGTGTCAAAGCAGCTTTAAAGTATTGAACAGGAAAATAATGTGTCAATAATGCAAGAGGATGATGGTGAACACTCAGTATTCCAGTTAAAGTCAGTTCATCATTGATTCAGTGATGTCATCATCCAGCTCAGTTCAGTTCAAATAGTATCTGTGCGAACAAAAATAACATTTTACCAGAAATGAAGTGCTGCACATCAGACGTAATACAAAACATAAGCATACAATGAAATAAAAAGAAATAATACAGAAATACAACAAAGTTAAGAATAAGCCTGGGGGGGAAAAGTTCCTCAAAAATCCTCACAAAATCCTCAGTGGATTATAGCCTAGAAAGCATGCAAAGAGTACTCCCTTTATAATCGTTAAAAGCCATCACTCATCTTAGTTCATCACGATCTCACAATGTTACATAACTAAACTGCACAATGAATTTATTTGTTTGTCAGATATAAATTCTGGATTTAAAATGACACCTAGGTTTAACCTGGTGAACTAATGTTTGCTTAAAGGGGCCTAAGTTACAGCAAAAACTGTCTGACAGTTGACCCTTTGCAAACAGCTTGATTGACAGGTGATCTGACCAGTCATAACGCAGAATCCACCATTTTGTCTGACAAACAAATCAGACAGGACAGTAGATTAACTTCAGTGGACTTAAACTTGAAACATAGTGTGTTTTGATATCTTTCCACAGCTGAAATAAAATATGTTGTGATGCTCATTCATGTTTATTTTCGCTCTTAAAAGAAGAAAAGACGATCAGTTCACTTGTCAGTGATCTAATAAGGCAATATACTGATCTGTCACAAGACATTAAAGAGCCACAAAAAGGCATTTATTATTTGAATTTCTTTAAAAAAAAAATGACATTTTAAAGCTGAGACCTTGTTTCATACCAGAAGTAACCTGCTCTCTCGTCTGTCAGCGTGTTGTGATTTTCCTCTTTGCTCCGCGATGTATTTTTCTCTGTGTTAGATAGTCAGTTAGTGTTAGACAGTGTAGTGTGAGAGCTGCATTGTTTATCGGACATAGCAACAGTAAGTAAGGAGGGTGAGTTTTGGGAAGGGCCAAACAGCATAACCTCAGTCTTATTCTCATTTAGCTGAGAGAAGTTTTCATCTCTCCAACTTTTTTAATATCACTTAAACATGCTAACAGAGGAGGCAACGAGTCCGTACCAGATTATTAAGTGAGGTAAAGTTAGGTATCATCTGCAAAAACATGATGGGACACCTCAAGAGTGTCATGAAGCAGCAGGAGAATACATAAGGAGAAAAGGACTGGACCCAGGATGGAGCCTTGAGGTACACCACAGGAGGTGGGAACTGTAGCTGATGAGAATGCTCCAATTTCCACCACAAAACTCCTATTAGTAAAGACAAAAATCAGTTTAGTGCAGCACCACATATGCCAGCCTCACGTTTTCATCCATGCAGGAGAATGCAATGATCAGTGGTGTCAAAAGCAAGTCCTGCAATACAAGGATGGCACAACAAACAGAATCTACAAACAGCAAAAAGTAATGTGCTAGAGCACCAGAGCAGACTCTGTGCTATGTTTTACTCTAAACCCAGATTAAAAAGGGTCCAAAATATTATTGCAAATTAAGTAAGGAGATAGCTAATTTAGTACTTTCTTTAGAACTTTTGACAAAAAAGGTAATTTTGAAATAGGTCTTTAATCAGTGGGATCAGTAGGGTCAAGGTTTGTGTTTTTAAGCAGTGGCTTGACAATAGCATGTTTAAGGCAGAATGAGACAGAGCTTTCGTTAACAGGTATTAATGATAAGGAGTACACTAGGTGATTCCAGTACATCCCTGGACAGCCATATTGTCTTAGCTTTAAAGGTCCACCGAAGTGCTTTGAAACACACAGCGTTATTCTATGTGTTGACATAATTTTAACTGAAACAGGAAGACAGGGACGTATCAAGCAGTCCCGCCCCCTTTTTAAAATGTAGCGTTTCGTTTATATCACAGCTTGGGCCAGAGTCATTGAGCTCAGTAAAGCCGCATTTTACAACTTTGGACAGCCTCAGTCTAATAGACTCCTTTTACTCGTCAGTGCTGTCTTCTCTCCGCTTCTTCTTCTAATCTCATCCATATCACTATAAAATATAGCATTCTGTGTAGAATTCAAATGGATCTGATGCGTTTTGTGGTTTGAGCCGACTCGTGCATATGATCCGCTCCGTGCTGTTATGTTTCTGGACCGGAGCAGCTGCAGCGGTTCGTGTGAAACAGGGCAAAAAAGTTATTTTGCCCCAATGGAAAGCATTTCACTGTCTGAATCATTCCCTATCCCCTATATAGTGCAGTAAGTGCCATTCGCTGTACAGAAAATACTAACTCTGTGAACAAGATTTCAGCATCTATTTATAGTGTAGGGGACGGGATGCTTCAGATTCTAAAGAGCATTTGATTGGACAGAAAGTTTAATGAGAAGCTGAAGTTCAGGGTGATGTCATCAAAATCGTTGATCCATACTGACGTAAGTTAGAGACTGTAAGTTTTGAATGCTTATATCTTCTAAATGCAAATTTTGTCATTGTTTTGGAGAACACAAGCTTATAGTTAACCTCAAGGCTAACATATTCATACTAAAAAACAAAACATTTCAGTTTAGATTTCATGGGGACTTTAAGAGGAGAAACTTCATTTAAATTAGCTGTACAAGAAGTATTGAAACTGTTTACAAACTCTTCAGCTTCTAGACTACGTGTTGCCAATACAGTAACTGGAGAAATTGAAAAAGCATCCAAACTATACAGCTGTAGTTCATAGAGCAAGAAAGGTGGGTAGATAGTGAAGTCCCCATGTTTTTCACGTTAACCAACAGCTTCGGGCAGTTATACTGAAGATCGACACGACCCACTCATCTACGAAAGTTAAAGGGCTCATGAATTGAGAAATATTATTATGGTAATTAACGATCTTGGTCTGCATGTATTTTGTAAGAGTGCTCTATAGGGTTTGCAGTGTTGTATTGTGGAGGAGATTCAGAGCAGAGAGGGAATGGAGTGACTCTCAGTAAGAACAAAGTGTCCTCTCTTTAGGCCTGGCACAGCCTATTCGTGGGAGCCGTTCCGATACATCCGAGACCTACTGACCCGCTAGACTGGGATTCTCGCAGAAAAGCACTTAGTGTCTAAATTGGCTGTTCATTCAATTAAACGGCTATTTTACCCAAAAATGAAAATTCTAGTCAGAAATGATGACACAGTTTTAATTTTGGAGATGACTTACCCTTTTAATCTAAATGGTGGCTGAAGAACAGGGCATGGAAGATGGTTTTATAAACAGAGTCTAATGAGTCACACAGTCTGTAAAAAAAAGGATATTCTCAAACAACTTGAGAATAATATGTCCAGAATATTTAACTACTGATTACACACATTTCAAAAATATACCTGATTATTTCAAAACAATATCTAATGCATCCATCTCACCAATACATGGTACTACATAAATGTGTCCAATTACAGGCTTTGTTGAAGCATCAAAGCTTCAAATTAAGACAAATAGTCTTGAGAGGTGATTTTTTTTTTTTTTTCTGAGAGAAATCTCCGTCCTCTGTCATCACTCCTCTTGTATTATATTATTGTTATTAAATAAATTGATTAATTCATAAATTAAAAACATGTCATATCATAGTTCATACTTATAAAGTTATAAAATGCTAATATTTTTTAAGAGCTACTACTGATATATAATGTTTGTTGGTGACTAATGGAAACTGTTATAAAGTATTTCCAATATATTTTTGATGTTTTAGATTTTTGTAAGATGGTGATCAGTCAAGGCTGCTGATGTTTAGTGTCACCTTGAAAATATTAACTTCTCATTCTAGTGTTTGAATCACCGATTATCAAATATTGGATCTCTAGCAGAAATAACTATATTTTGATACATACCATTGCAGTGGTGTGAAATTACTGTTGTTTGTATCGCCCACCCCTTTATCACTACATCAGGTCATCTTATGTTTCCAAATTGTGTAGTAATTGTATATTCAGTTTAAATGCTAGATTGTGAATATGCATGCTGTAATGACACATTAACTTACAGTTAAATGAACTTATTTTAACTCAGAGCCGTGAGATCTTCTGGAAAATAAATAAATAAATAAATGTTAGTGTAGAGCCCTGCTGTGAAGTTGGTCTGAAAGCCGCGCTCTGCCTTGCCTCAGCCGCCTCGGGTTTCTGCTCTTTGGTTTGCCTCTGCCTCCAGTTGCTCGCCCGTGGAGGAGAATTTCTTCCCTTTGAAGCCCCCCGCACCACCTCTCTCTCCCCCCTCGTTGCTCTTCGTGGTGAGTCTGGCCTTTGAAGAGTCAGAGGACGAGAGGGCTGCAGCGTTTTCAAAGTGCCTGATGTCGGTTCATTTCCCCATTTTAATTGGGCTATCTAAATGCATCCCTGGTTTGTCAATACCCGCCGGGGTCCCAGATAAAAATGATTTGTCTGCCGCATTCAGCGACACGCTCTGCCTCTCCCCTCAGAGAATGCGGCCCACGAGATGTACGGATTAATGTAATAAAGAATGTGTGTTGTTTATAATTTTTAATAGCAACAGAGAACAGCGGTCTACGGCTGCTAATACATTGCACAAACTGCAGTTGTATCGCTAGTAGGCCTAGTAGTGCCGTAGGATGCCCTAATGTGATTGGTGAGCTGTAACATTTGAAAAAATGATCATTAATGAGATGTATTGCTGGTAGATTTGCAACAGTTTACAACATGATAATGTTTATATCATGAAAACGATAATTAGCAATATAAAATGAACACAGAATGACTTCTTATTTCTCTGTTTTTTGCTGTATGTGAGCAGAGACAAATCATATAGAACAATGAAATTACTCACAATAATATGAGATTCTCCACGGTCTTGCCTACATTTAATTATGGTATCATAATAAAATCTTGATTTTAAAATTAACCGTGCATGTTTATTTCCTTTTTTTTTTTTTTTTTTTTTTTTTTACTTTTACATTTACATTACTTTTGCTGTCATGTAACACTCACTTAAAGTTAATCTTTTAAAAACATAGACAGTTTTAAAAAATACTATTAAATGTAAAATGTTTTCGTACTTTCATATAATTTTTTCATATTTATTATCATACGTAATAATGTTGTATAAAATAAAAT